>JAANSN010001802.1:0-29451 GCA_036850665.1 Dicranocentrus wangi | reverse complement strand
TACGTTACGTCATACGTCATCGTCTTTGCTAACTGCCTAATATATATAATATTTTGTAGCCATATGATTTTAAAAATTACATTTGCAGTCTAGTTCACAAGTTCACATCATTATTACCAAAACATTTGAGATAATTTGGTCTCTAGTAACTTCCATGCAAATTTGATAAATATAACAAAAATGAGATTTTTGATACAAAAAAAAATAAATAAACAAACTAAAGTGGAAGTATTATAATTAGTTTAGTTTAGATATATTATGTCTGTCTGGAAGGAATGAAGATATTTTAAATCTTAAAAAGAGTTTTTATTATTTTCGCTGTGATTGGGAAATGATTTGAGCATATCGGCACAGTCCATGAGACTTTGCAATATGATCATACATGGACTTTCTGGCCAAAAATCGAACCCCACAGGCTGGGACTGGACAGGAGAAGGGATTTTTGTTCAGGGCCTTATCCACATCTCCAAGCTCCTTTCCCGTCACCTCCAACTCGGCAAGCACTTGCTGCAAATGCGAACGGCTGAGGTGGACGTACATTTCGTGTAGACGGGAGTAGGCGGTTTTGCAGTAATTGCATTTGTATTTCCGAACTCGAGCCCGCTGACCCCCTCCACTCTCATGCCTTCCATTATAATGTTTTTCTAGGGAGTACTTGAGTAGATTCGTGCTTGTACCGGGGGGGATGAACTCGGAGAAAACTTCCTTCGCGTGGACATTGCCAAGATGCTGATTAAGAGAATTGGTGACACTGAACGTCTTGGAGCAGTACTGACATATTATAGGCTCGGATCGGCTTGACGATGATGAAGATGTCGGCTCAGTTGGGTCATCAAATTGTTCAAACTCTTCAGCCATAGGTTCTGGTTCTATCTTGATATTTGCTTCCAAGGGTTCGATTTTGATTTTGATATTTGCTTCCACCGGTTCGGTCTTGATGATTGCTTCTACCATCGGCTCGCTCTTAATAGAGACTTCAGTTTCAGGTAGCGTAGTATCAAGGACGACTTCCTGTAAAACTACAGGCTTCTGCTCGGGTTCCTCCATCTCTTCCAACAAAACAGACGTGCTGTTATTAGATGTACTGCCATCTGGATTCCCATTGCCACCCCCCACCTCTTGTGGAACTGGCCCTTCTTCAGAGTCACATTCACGGAACAAAAGGGTCGGACAACTTTTCAATCTACGGAGAACCTCCCCAAAATGGCAACTTAGCACGTGCAACCTATTTCTTGGAAGCAGCTTTAGTTTCCGAGCATAAAGTGCACTTGTATCGCTTCAAGTATTTGGTCCCCGGCTCGCCAGTCTCTTTGCAGCCGGTAACTTCAACAAAGCAGTCCTGGATCACGATTTCCACAGCCTTATCCAGCCCTTTGGAGGTGCATCGACGCGGGAGCCGCTTGCCAAAGAACTGGAATGCATGTGCGGTGATTTGATGCATCCGAAGATGCTTCGAGCTTTGAATCCAGTGCTTTACAATACTCGCAATGTCTTGTTTTGGATACTAGTCTACTGACGGGCCCTCTCTGTCGTCCTGGGCGAGAACAACTGATGACATGGCTGAGGTGGCAGGCGAGGAAGTGCATCCGCTGCAAGGACGCCGAGTACAACGGCTTGTAGCACACCGTGCACTCGTGCTTAATGTTTCCATTGGAGTACCTCTCTAGGCGCTTATCCAGTCGCAGGTTTCTAATCCCAGTTTCGAGCCGGCGGGTAGTAAACCCTTTGGGCAACAAGTTTAAGTGGGCCAAATGTTTAAGGGCATGGTTATCAAAGGTGTGCTTCTCCAGGTCTCCTTCCCCGGTGAAACTACTGTGGCTACAGTAGGGACATGAGTAGGATGGCGACGAAATACTTTCCAAGAGATGAAGGGGTAGGGATGATGATGATGTAGATGTAGAACTACTTATTTCGGCACTATTTCTAGACGAAATACGATTCCCTGATGATGATGATGATGATGATGACATCCTTTCAACTAAACTAATGTTATTCTTAATTATTCCATCCATTTTCCCCCTCAATCCCCTGATCCTTCCAGGTCACCTGTAAGAAGACCCTTTAAGAAGGTGTAGCAAAAAAAAATTAGTTGTTTTTGACTGAGTATGTCAGCCAGCAATAATAATATAATAATAAAGTTGTGGCGTAATTGAATGAACTTGTAAAGCCTATTTTTTCCTGATTTTCCCCCTCCTATATATCGTTTCATCCTTACCTTTTTTATACTTTCAGAGCACTTTCGTCATATTCCTCCTCCTTCAACTCAACATTAGGTGTTTTGTGGCACATTTTTAAACATGCATCATCGATTTGCTCAAATTCTGGAATGAAGGTGTCAGACGTCAGTCAGGTCAGGTGTCGTAGTCGCGTCGCAGTCCAATTCCATTCCAAAATTCCAAGTAATATCGCCCAACAGTTTCCCCAGTCCGTTCCCAGTCTGTTGCCGCCTCCTCCTTTTATTCCTCCTGTGACAATTGACGACAGATGTTCAATTCAACTTTGTGAGGTTTACATAGTAGTATATGAATGAATGACGACCATACAAGCTTCTCGAACCCTGACTCTCGAACTTCCGTTTAGGCTTTTTTTAGGTTATTTTTAGATAATAATATAAACGCAAGCACATGGCATGTGGGATACTGGGATTGCAATTTTGCAATTTGCATGCTTCTCGTTTCTCTTCTGCAATAGTGATCTCTCTGAATGCTGAATGAAAGCAGGTTTTAAGTTCTGTGGAAGAAACCGGGTAGAAATGGGGTATTGCGAGACACAAGTCGTACATGTAATTATACGAATACATATACATACATATAATATAGACAAAATGTACTTCAGCTCGATCAGCTGATCTGCCAATCCTCTAATTCATTTCATATTTTATTAATATTTTGGTGTTTTTGGTATATATACATTTTTTTGTTTTGAAATTGCAATTGAATTTTGAGCAAACGTTTCGGAAGTTGACAGAGTAATTAAAGATAGGCTGCTGATTAAATTTTAAAGTTTCACGTTTTTGACTCAACCTTTGATTGAGTTTAAATGTAGTTATCACAATTAATATTTTGTTAAAATTTTCAACTTTTTTGTTTATCCAATTCAATTTAATCTATATACCTGTTTTTTGTTGTAAATTTCAGATATTTGCATTTTCTCAGCATCAGCTACTTAAATCAAAGTCATCTAAACGAGTTTGTGGTGGTCATCATCATGGAACTCCCGTCGTCGGAGGAAAGTGGAGGTGACAAGGCTGTTGAAAGTGCAAGTGGTACTACTACTACTGCTAAAGGAGGTGAAGCTTCAAGTTCAAAGAAGCAGTCGCCGATGTCGGAATTGATGGGAGTAAATTCTGCCGGTGCCGGTGGTGGTGGTGGTGGTGGCGGTGGCACATCGGCACCTCCTCCTCTGAGCCCATTTGAAATCGATATGGTAATAGAAAAAGTCATAATCAAAGTTGAAAGAGTGACTTTGAAAGTTTCTAACTTCACTTTGCTCATATTATTGTCATTTTTGTGTTGGTTGTGTGTGGCTCTAGATTCTTCAATTGATTTTTGAGTTTTGCTCGCCAAAGGAGTTGAAGGCGAGTCGCCTCGTCAGCAAACGCTGGTACAAGGTCTCCCTTCCAGTGTGGCTCAACAAGGGCCCAAGAATTGTTCTCTATGCGGCAAGACAGTTACCACCGCCACCGCCCATGGATCACTTGCGAAATGCGGTAATATCGGTTTTTCTGGAAAAATTTCGCAACTCACGATCTGAATCAGAAGAAGCCGAAGTGGCGGATGATGAGAACTTGATGGATTTCTATGAATATCGTGGAATTCGCGAGTACAGAAAATTTCGAGTATTTTTCTCCAGCTTTGTGGATAGTGACAGGGGGCTGCTGAGTGGCTTTTGGGGTGGATGGGGCACTTGGGTTCGGGATTTAAGCTTTGACAATTTTAGCTGCGACTTGCTCTTATTTCGAGATGTACTCTCGTGCAAGTTCACTCCCAATCTGGAGGAGCTTCAAACAAATGTCAGACTAACTTGGAAACAAGTTAAGGACGCGAGTAAACAGGAGGAGGAGCACCAGGAGGAAATCACGTTTCAAGTCAATCCAAACCTGAAACGGCTAGCGCTCGCCTACTCATTCATAACATCTGATGGAAATGAAAATCAAGATAATGAAGCACATCGTCACGTTTTGCCAATCGATTGGACCAAGATTTTCGCATGCTACCCAAATTTGAAGGTATCGCGGTAGACAGTCAGCAACAGTTTATTTATATGAAAAAATTACTCTGCACTCCAGTCTTTTTAACTGAGCTACTTGCAACGTTAATTTTATTGTTTCATTGTATTTTTTATTAAGCACCTAACTACCCGTCTATCCGGGGATGAGTTCGAGGACGTGGATGTGATCATCAAAGCAATTAACGGGATACGCCAAAGTAATAGGAAGAAACTGGCTCTAAAGTCGTTGGACATTTGTTCGTCGTAAGTACTTAAGTATTTAAATAGAAATTAAAAAAAAACATTTTGAATGCATTAATGACAGTAAAGATATTATTCCATTTTAATCACATTTTTTCTGTCCAGTCCACATGTTTTGTTTTTAGATGATACTAAATATATCAGTTAATTTTAATTTTACGATTTTTTTCAGTAACTTCCAGCACCACACCGACAAGCAGCTCCCCCAGTCAGTCCTTGAGCTATTACGCAGCACGAATCTACACTTGAATTTCTTTGGATTTCATTTCTGTGCAAGCACTCCCACGCCTCTGGTTTATGACCTTCTTGAGCTTCAAAAGGAAAACCTGAAAGAGCTGGAAATCTTGCGATGTGAGCCCATCAAAGAATTTTACTTTCCAGTCATGAGCTCTCTACGCCTTCTCAAACTGTTTGGACAACCCTTTAAGAATCTCAAATGGCTGACGAGCCTGCCCAACCTGGCAACTTTGAAGTTGATACGAATCCCATTTCGGGCGCAGAAACATCAAGCAATGATCCAGCAATCCATTTCAGATGAGCAACTGAGCCCGTTGGTGCTCCCATTTATGACCAAGTTTGACTGCAATTATTACCACGAGTGGACGGAACAGGAAGTTCGGAAATTCCACAAGTGGATGCCAAATCTGAAAAACCTTCGACTGGACATTGGGAACAGCACATTTCATTGGGTGTGCGAGTACTGGCCCAACCTGGAGCATTTGCACATTTATGGAGACCACATTGGGGACATTGGGATTACCGGTGTGGAAGTGGTGGCAAAACAACGGGACGAGTTTGGAGACGTTACCGAATGGGGAATGGTTATGCACTATCCAAGTAATATTACCGTTTTGCAAGGTACAGTTTATAATAATTTAGTTTTCACAAAAATGGTTCACATGTTTTTGCGTATCACAAGTTATGACATGTTAAAATGCTAAAAATGCTAAAATGCTCTCCCTTGCTAAACTGGATTCGTTTTCCTTTTTTTGTATTTGTAGAATTAAAAAGTTTCACAATGTCTTCAAGTGACGGGTTCGACGATGAGGACGACCCGAAAAGAAAAATGACAAAATCCAGTGTGTACCATGGGCTTCTTAAATTACCTAATCTGAGGGAAGTTTCAGCAGTTATACATGGAAATGACGTATGTTGTCCAATAATAGTCATTGTAATTTGTAATATTGTAATGGCTTTTTGCATTGTGAAAATGAGAACCTCCATTTTTTTAAAAAATATTTTTTTGTATTTGTTTGGTTTTAGCATGAGGAAAATGATCTCGTTTTGAAGACTCTTTTGGACAGCGTTCCGGACGCTAAGCTAACGTTTATTTGACGCGTGCGACATAGACCACAACGAACATCATCAAGCCGATCAGGACAAATCATACCTCACTATTGAAATTGCATATTATAGAGTGTCGCAAAAGTGCAGGCAGGGATAAGTGATTTCAGGAGATGAGTACCGGGCTTTGATGTTCTAGGTTGATTTCACAGAATCAATCGTGGTCTATGTATAAAAGTAATTAAGTAGTTCTTGCTGATAAGCTAATGGAGTGTTAATGTTGCAAAAAATGTTTTTTTTTAAAATTTGTTATAAGAATGATAAACTATTCTTTTATTTATTTACTTGTACAAACTTTAAATTGTGTCAAGACTGGCTTTTACGGTTTAGTAAATTTAAATTTTGCTATACAGTTACAATTCTACATGTGGAATTGTTAGCAAATCAAGTAATTACGTTTAAATATTGTAAATATTGTATTAACATATAGTCACTCACTGTAACTTAAAGTGTTTTATTGTTAGTTTTATTATTATAAAGTATAAAAGTGTCAAATTTCAATTTCAATACAAATGTGTAAATCAAATCGTACTTTTAGCCGTGTGAAAAGTAATAGGGTAGGCCTTCCTGTGAGAAAACAAAAGCAGAAATATTTAATTATTTAATCAAATTGTAAACTTTTTTCATTATTTTTTTCATGTCCTATTTACTTTACATTATTTACAAAAATCATCCTACTTCTACAGTTCTACCTTAATGCAAAATTGAGAATCCATAACCATAACCCTGTACGTGAATTTGAACATTAGGGATACGCTTTTGGAGTGCTTTAATAGCATCTCGAGTCATCTGTAATAAAAATAGTAGGAATGAATCAAATAATAAAAATAAAATAAAATAACTAAATTATTACTCAAAATAGAAACAATTTAAAGATTTGTTTGCACCTCCTTCCTGGACGGCTACTTCCAACTTTTGAAGGTTGTTGGGCAAAAGGAGGAACGTAAAGTAGACAGAGCGATGAGTAATTTTAGTCCGTCTGAGCTTTTAGATCCGATTTAAAAATCTCGCAAGTCTACATATTACACAAAATTAATATATCGATTATATACAAAGCAGTTCCAGAGTTGGGATATCGTGCGTGACGCGTCGACCTGACACAGTCTACCACGTAATATATACTATATACTAGTGTGTATTTTCTAATTCTCCAACTTACATATAACGTGATTGAGTTTTGAGTTGAGTGAGCAGAGGCACGGCAGGTCAGCATCATTACCATCATCATCAGACAGAGGTCACAGGTCAGATATGTAGTTAGATTTGGGAGTTTAGGAGGGTACAGATTTTTCCAAGGATGAAGAGTGTTTGTCTCGCTTTGCTACTACTTCTTTTGCTTCTGCTTTTGCATCTGTACAGGGGCATTAGGATTTTCCCCCTTGTAAAACTGCTTCAACAACTCCACCGCCTCCTCCGCCCTCACCCCAGAGACCACTTCCGGCTGGAAACCCCCCTGCCCCTCCCCCCTCAGCTGGAACACATTCAGGACCGAGCCACATCCCCCAAATCGCTCATTCCCAGCCCCATAAACTATCTTCCGGATTTGCACTTGCTCCAAGGCGGACGCACACATGATACAAGGCTCCACGGTCACATAGAGTTCACACTTTGCCAGCACCTGACCCACCTCCAAACCCCTACAACTCGCCCAGTCCCGGACGGCATCAATCGCCACCAGCTCGGCGTGACGGGTGGCGTTTTTCTCCTCATTTACCCTGTTCCTCCCGGTCCCAATGGGACTCCCCTCGTGAACAAACACACATCCCACTGGAACTTCGCCAGCGGTCAAGGCCTCCTCCGCGAGGCTAAATGCTAAGTCCATGAAATAATGTTGGCTAGTAATAGTTGGGCCGTCACTGGCGTCAGGAGGGATTTCAACTTCAACCAGGCCTTTTGTAGTGTGGGATGTCATCGTGGAAATGATAGAAAACGGAAAAGTAGAAAAATTCTCAATGGAATTCTATGCCATGCCGGTGGTTGGTAAATACTAAACGTGGTGCCGGTGGGATAAGACTTGTCAGAATATAATACATTGCATGATACATGCATGCAATAATAAAAGAATCAGCTGAGAAGAACCACCTGAACTCTGCTCTGTTTATGCATGTGCTCAGCTCACCACCACACACCTTGCACGTCATATTATTATACCACCTCGTACACCTCAAACATGTGACCAGAGAGAGCAATAATAATAATTTCCAGCAATTAGTGAATAGAGGAGACGACTACTTCTCTGTCGTGAGCAAGCAAGCAACTAATAAGCTAATTTGAACTAAATTAAGGGGCTAATAATAATAATGTGTAATTGTTTAAAAAAATAAATTGCTGATTGTTTCAAAATAATTGTTAGCACAGCAGCTGCTCAAAAGTGTTAAAGTTATACCTCAACTCAATTAAAGTTCACCATGTCTAAGATATTTACGCCCACAAATCAAATAAGACTCACCAATGTCGCCATCGTGAGGATGAAGAAGGGGGGCAAGCGATTTGAGATCGCCTGTTATAAGAATAAGGTCCTCTCCTGGAGAAATAAAGTGGAAAAGGACATTGATGAAGTTCTTCAAACTAATACCGTATTCATCAATGTTTCCAAGGGACAGGTGGCCAAGAAGGAGGACCTTCTTGCGGCCTTTGGAAAGGAGGACGCGTCGGCAGTGTGTGCCGAAATATTGGAAAAGGGCCAACTCCAGGTTTCCGGTCGAGAGAGGCAGGCGCAGATTGACGAAGTTGTCAAAGAGGTCGCCAACACCATTGCAGGCTTATGCGTCAATCCGGAGACAAGAAGGCCGGTTCCAACGTCCATTGTCGAGAAGGGCCTAAAAGACATCCACTTTTCCGCCAAACCAAATCGTAATTCGAAACAACAGGCCTTGGAAGTGATCCCTCAACTGGCAACTGTGATGAAAATACAACGCGCACAGATGCGAGTCCGAATCACGATTACTGGAGGTGGTGGAGGTGGAGGTGCAGGTGCTGCAAAAAGTGTGGCAGAGAAAGCCGACAAAATGGGAACAACTGAAAGCAAGGAGTTCGCTGGAGGAAACACATTAACAATGACAATTTTGTTAGACCCTGGATTCTACAGAGAATTGGATGAGCTCGTACGCGCAGAGACCAAAGGTCAAGGAGTATTGGAAGTCGTGTCTTTGAAGGATGTTGAAGAGAAAGAAGAAAATATTGAGTAGATACTACATACATATTTATTAAATAAAGTCAATAATACTCAATTCACGAAGTCCCCACTTCCCAACCGCTTTATCGCAACCGGTCCCATAAGTTATTGTGCGTTTTTATTAATAAAATTGTAAATTTCTGTTCTATTATTGAGCCTTAATTACTTACTTACTTAAACTTACCACTTATTACCACTGACTGACTGAGGTCCACCTGAGGTGGATTTAAAATGAAAATGAGGAGCAAGATACTTTAATTGATTTGATAATATACATTGTGCATACTATTTATTTGATTAACATATATCATATCCTATGTTTAGAAGATGGTTTAAAAATGAGTACTAATACTAATAATAATGATCTACCAGGCACAACGTAACATGGCATAATATAGTTATATATAATACCTTTCTTATAATATAATACTACAAACAAACTAGGTATACCAGCCTTCCTTCCTTGCTTATAAAATTATCTAAAATCAACAGCAGGTCCCAATTTAACCTATATATTATATAAAAAAAAGCACAAGTGATATACATATGTATTATGTATGACATTTGAAACGGCAGGCACTTTGAAGCAAAAAAAAATGAATATTATGCAAATTATTTGTACACCAGGATTACAATCAACAATTGAAACAATGGCGAAATACATAACTTTAACAAACAATAATGTCATCATAATCTCCACTTCTCAGCTTAAGATAGAATCCTTGCAGCTCTTCAAATGCTGGACGAGCATTCGAGTCAATATTCCAACAATCCAGCATCAGGCTATATCTAAAGTGAAATTTAGTAATTAGTAAAGAAATATTATTTGTTCTAATTTATAACTTAATAATTTGCAGAAACATTATTATTAGAAAAAAGTTTCAATTAGATTTAGACGCCACTGCACTGCCTGCTCACATTTCAGGAGTTGCAAACTCGGGTTTTTTCGGTCTCAAACCTTCCTTCAACTCGTCAAGAAAGTCGTCTGTAAACTGATGTGCAGGATAAGGAGATCCACCTAGCATGTTTCCACCTCATTAATTAATGCTCCAAATCCTCAGGCGTCAGATACTTTCTAGTAATAGGTAATTTCAATTTGAATGATTTGATTTGATACTTTACCCAAGGAAAATATTTCCCACATTGTAATCCCAAAACTCCACACGTCCGATTTGACAGTGAATTCCATGTTTTTCAGTGACTCCCAAGACATCCACCTCCACGGCATGGGCTCCTTTTCCTTCTTGACGTAAATGCTACTCTCGTACAGCCGCCGAGACAAGCCGTAGTCTGTTATTTTGCACGTGTTGCACTCGCCAAGGAGCACGTTTCTCGCGGATAAATCCGCATGGACCACCTACGAAAATGGATTATAAAAAAACTTTATAGATATAAAATAAAATAAACCAAGCGAAAAAATTCAATAAGAATTTCACGTTTTTATCCGAAATGTATTTCATTCCAGAGGCGATCTCATAGCAAAACTTGGTCATTTCAAAAAATTGTTTAGCAGGATCACTGCCAGTGTTGTTACCACCCTCAGCAGTCTCGGAGGATGGAGGTGGAGGTTGTTGTTTCCTCAGATAGTCCTTCAAGTTCCCGTTTTGACAGTAGCCAGTCACAATGTAAATCATGCCCTTGCCGAGCTCCGAAGTGTGGCAGCCAATAAAGTGCACAATGTTTGGGTGCTCCCCCAAGTAGCACATTATCTTCACTTCCGCCATCATGCTCTTGAAGGACTGCTTGGAGCACTGGTCATTCGGCATTTTAATCGCGGCCACTCCCCCCTTTACCACGGATTTAAACACAACCCCAAAGAAGCCCATTCCGAGGATGGTCGCCTCGTGGAGGTTGAGCTGGAGTTTGGGAATCTCGAACGTCTCGTTGTACTTTAGGGTTGAGACCAAATCGTCTGAGCAGTCCGCGCCACCACCACCACCACCGCCGGTATTGCCATCCATAAACTCAGACATTTCCCCTTGACTCAAGTATCGCATCCTTTTCCTTATCAAGAATATGTAAATGGCTTGGGAGGCTAGGGCGAGGGACAACAATGTGATAATTATGCCCACTCCGACTACCAAACTAAACGCCCAGGTGGGCATGAAGAATTCCGCCAAAGAAGTCTCATTTTTTGTTGCCACACGGATTTTTGGTGGACGCCAAGATGACGTGTTCAAAATCTCTACAGACAGTCAATAACATTATGGTGCAGTGCAGAGACAATATAAATTTAAAATTTCATAAACTATAAAAAAAACCTTAAAGTATATATATGAGTGTAGTTAGATAAATAAATAAAAGCAAATTATTTTATATTTTCGAACCTGCTTCCCTCTCAATAAATCCATCAACATCCGTCAAATCCGTGTCATTTCTGATTCGCCACCATCCATTATCCCCAACTAGCTTCACAACGAAGTGGAATAGCTTGTTGGTTTTAGCGTATTCCACCGTGAAATTAACAACTGATAACGCTCTCGTCGTGGGTCCCACGCCCACCACCTCCTCTGACATCATCCCCTCGTTGGTGCTGCTGGTGTGATGACAGTAAAGCGCGACATTGGGATTATAAGTTTTCATTGCTGACGCCATGTACAAATGATCCTCTAGTTGGCCACTTGGTCCATTGGTGATTGTAATTATTATCAGTTCGAGATGCATTTTTATTATACTTGTCAGGAGGAGGGGTCAAACACACCAAATAGGAGATGTTCGCCAAAGTAGGGGAAACGAGCTTTTGGTGAAAGTGGGACGACTTTCTTAGAATGGACGTTACCAGCTCCTCACAGTTATCCAGAACCAACCCAAACTTGAGGTGACTAGTCCTCCGTGTCAACAACGTCAACCCGCCTTCCGTGATTGTGACAGGAGTCATAATGGTATGAATTCCACCTAGCTGGATTTTGCTTTCTGAACTTTTCAGAGATGAAGATAGAGTTCCAATCAGTTCTCCAAATGTGGAGGAGGAGGACGAACTCATCACCACCTCACCCGGGATATTTAGGTAGACCTCCAACTGGAAATCATTATCTTCCCACCAAGAACCCTCCTCCTCCACCTCCTGGGTTATCGCCGTCGCCAGTGTGATGGTGGTCTCATCAAGTCTGCTCCGCCCTAAAACTATCTCCAGGGTGGAAAACTTGGAGGCTGCAAATCGGAGCAGAGTCCGTAGTTCCAAAACCCCAAGTGGGTTGTCGTCATTCGCACTGACGCTGCTCATGTTGAGGCTAGCCCCGGTGAATCTTTTGTCAAATATGATGGGCTCTGTATGTGTTCCGGTCCCGGTGGTCGGGAGGTGGTGGGGCACGCATGGGTCGGGGGTGTTCCACACGTAAAAACCGTCTAGATTTGATGGGAAGTTCCGGCTCAGCAAGTGTGGAAATTGAGTTGCCGTCACTCGGAGCCTATCTGATGACCCCCTCAAAACCCTCCAAATTCCAACATCCCCCACCCCAGACAGAATGACTTGCACATTGGTTAGATAGCCCCAATTCAGTATTGCTTCGCAGAGCTCGTAAAGGGCTGCACAGTGAGGGGAACAACAGCTTGGCGACGACATTCCACCACCGGAACCGGAACAGTTATTGGATTGTAGTTGAAACCTAATCACGACTTTCTTTCCAGGGTATATTCCTTCCAATTGGTTTATCTGACCCGCAATTACTTTCAAACTGTTATGAACTCTGGCAGGATAAAAAGCAGAGTAGTAGCCTTTTCCACTCCAATCCACCAAATCCAAATCATATTTCCAGACGAGGATCACAGAAGCGAGGTGGAGCACGTGGGCACACCGTGACTTCACATGATAATCCAAGTAGTTGCTTCGAATGAAAATGTGTTCTGATGTGAGCAGGTTTCCCAGCCCGAGTTCACATCCAATGGAAAAGTATTTTGCGGCTTCGATTGCCGTATTCCGAACGGCATTGACCACTGGAGGAAATAGGGACCACAGCGGGGAAAACAGCGCCACGGCCTTGGGTCTACTACTCTCCAAAGTTGAAGAAATTTTGTTCCGGGCTTCCAAGAAAAGTCTTTCCTCCAAGGGGTAATAAAAGGTCAAGTTCCAATGAGGGGATCCTCCTCCATGGAGTAGTATTTGTGACCACATGTCTGACAAATATATTTTCAATAATAAAATGTAAAAAACAACGAAAAACTGAGAATTGAGGTGGTGGGCATATAATTTTTTACTCATTATACCTTTTCCGACATATACGGAGCTGAACATTCCACCCAACTGGCCTAGTAGCGATGGCAAGGCTATGGAGTAGTTCAGAGGTTCCAGCAGGCCCATATTATTATTGTCCACCATCCTTTCCATCGCTGGGATTATAATGTCCGCCGGAAACTTTTCGGCTTCAAGTCTGAGGTGGAGGGATGCATTATTAAGCGTGTGGACAACCATGACTGTTCCTTGGCGGGTAGCCCAATGCCTGCACATTTTATGGAATAAAATGAGGTGTCTCTGTCTCTCGCTTTATCTTCTTGGGGGTATCAGGAGGGACGGACAGTAGTAGTTCCACGTTGTATATCACTTTAATGATGTTCCGGTTAGCCTCGCCAACAAACTTCCTGTTCCTCTCAGCAATTTCGTTGACATTTTTGGTAAATATGGATTGGGAGTGGTAAGTCCCACTGTTGAACACGAGCTTTATGGTAATCATAACAAAGGTTGCCGCCATCGCCGAGATCCCCTTGACCAGCTCAAAGCAGTCAATGTGACGGGCGTTGTAGCCCACTCCAAGTGGATAATCACGGTGGTCCGCGTTCCAGTTTTGGAAATTTTTAAGTGTGAATCCCATTAAAGTGTATTCTGTACTGGAGCACCGGGTTGGGGCTCCATTGAAGTCGAGCAGGATGCCGGCAAGGGGTCCTCCTCCTCCTGAGACGACTAACCGTTCCATTTCAACCCATCGTGTGACGTTATCCTCATCAACGCGAAAATTGTGCAGAGGGCGGAAGCACTCGTAACTAAAAAAAATGCAAAGATGAGAGAAGTATTTTTGGAGCGTAGATTTTAGATATTATGGAGTAATAAAAATATCATCATTAATACCTTATCGATAAGAGCATGGAGGGTTTCTTAATCATCCTTGGAGCATTCTCCTCGTATAATTCCTTCATTAAATTGCTAACTTCCTCCACAACCATGCTAAAGTTGTCTACAACTTTTGGAGCTGGACGTGTAGTTTACAACCATTTAAATTTTAGATAAATCTTTCCATTCAAATAAAAAAATCATGTATTTTGACTTACCTGCAGAATACATGTAAGTGGGAGACTCTGTCAAAGCTGACAACACCACCTCCCTCCACCCCTCCTTCTCATTCTCCTCCTTCTCAGCCCCATGCTCATACTTTTCATACAAAATCTTGTTAATGGCCAGCGTCAAATTGTAAACTACATTTTGCCCAGGAGGGTGGACATCCGTCGTCGCCACCGTTTCAACTCGTGGGGCGTTAACTAAAATAATGATTTGTGTCACTGACAAAATCGGGAAAGGATGCATTATACTTTTACTCACCATGCATCACCACGCCAGTAAATTTGAAATTAATTGTAAAATACGCAAGTGTCAATACAAAACTAACAAGATGACTAGTAAAAAGGTGTGTTTATATAGGAGGAAAATGAGTAAGAAGAAGAATCATTATACTAATGTAAGTAGATATGATATGATGATGAAAAAATGATGCAATTTGCGGTTTTCTAATACCGTGAGAGTGACAAAGGATGATGATGAATGATGATGATGATGAATAGGTAGGTATATGCGCGAAAGGATGTGGCGAGAAAATACACAAACAGAATAAGAAAAAGTTAACCCAACAAATAATCTTAATCTCAATTTTGGAGGATGGATCCAACGGAAACTGGGGTGTGGGGATAAGCCTAATCGTTCTTCAACCATATATTGCCACTACCTACCTATATTATCATTCTAATTAAATGTTGCTTAAAAGCAAGACCACGACCGTTGTCTGGTGTTCATCTTCACACTATCCAAATAATGTCCAGTGCCAATCCAAAGCCGTCCAATCTTGTCTCCTTTTTAAAATAATGAGCCCATCTAACTTCTTTCGTAAAAAAAAATCAAATTCCCTTATATGCTTTCCATACAGAGAGGAGAATGAATTAATTGCCTTTGCCAATTTTATTTATTTTTACCGTCAGAGCATCTTCTTGTCTGCTAATTGCAAACCCAAATATGCCTTTACTATATTACTATATATGTCTCTTTTATTCTAACTTTTTTATTTTCTTAAAACTCAAAGCAGCATTTAATATACTTTACACACATCATCAACCTTTTAAAAATCATTTTAGCCCAACAACACATTGACAGTGTTTATCAACACAACATCCATGACATCCAATGCCGTCATGTTGTCAATCACAAAGAAGGGGCCCATTCGGAATGCCGTCGCTATCATTGCTTTCGCCTGCTTCCGCTCCACTTTCCCCATCAGCCTGCCCCTCCAGTGGTGTATCATTTGGGAAGAGTAGTCCAGCGGGAGGGCAGCCCGATGACACAGGAACATGGTCAATATTGCAATGCACACGTCCAATGTCATGATGCCCAGGAACAGTAGTACGCTGAACTCTGGGTGGTGCTGGTCGGCCAATAATATGATCATGCCCACGTTGAACCCCACCATGAATGTGATTCCCACGGCAAGCATGATTGGGAGCAGGGCGTTGACATTCCCGTTGCTGGCTGAGATCAACATGTACAGTTCCCTGTGGAGAGAGAGGCTGCGCGTAAAGTTGGCTTCCAGAGTGGGACCGGGATCACCCCCCAGTGGTGGTGGGGACATCACTACTACTCGACATTGGTTGGCATAGTCAACCCAGCGGTCCTTTTTCCTATTCCGTTCTCGTCGTCCAGGAATAATCCGGATTCGATCCCACACTCTGAAGACAAGCTTGACTCCAGTTTCCACCATCTTCTCCAGCCGAGTCAACCCAGAGCCGGGGGAGTAGTGAGCTTGGTGGCAGGACAAGACGAGATTCATTTTGGTCATCTTCTCGAGCCCGTGACAGCAGGTCATAATCAAGAGGAGAAAGGAGGAGACCATGTTGATCCCAGAGAAGATCAGGACGAGGTACAAGACGGAGGCCAGGGCTCGGCGAGGAACGGATGGCAGTACCCCATCCAACAGGGTGTTTAGCGGGTCGTAGTCTTTGATCAGAGGAAACAGGGCTCCGAGAAAGGGAAACAACCAAAACCCCAACGCTAGCGAGTAGCCCATCAGTTCCGGTATGTCAGGGAGTCGGTTGGAGCTGGGCCATCCTAAAAAATATTGCCAAGTCGAAAGTGAGAATCGAGATATTTTTATTTTGAATGTTTCTTATTAAAAATTTTTTTACCTCGATGAAGAACCCCGACAACGCGGAACAACTCGGAGGTAATGTACGTGAAACCGGGAGGGTCCCTTTCCATCGTGTAGCTGATGACCAGTTGTTGAATTACCATGGAACTAACAACTGCGTAAAGGACTCCCTCTTCGGGATTCACCCGTTCCCCCCTAGAACTCTGATCCCCCAGTTGTTTGACACGGTAGATGGAATAGCAAAGAATGGCCACGCCACAGGCTTGAATAAGATGCCAGCCGGTGAGATTCCACCGGGATTTGACTCTTGGATTGGGGATGAGTCGGTGGGTGGAGGTATCGTAGAAGAAGGGTGTGTTGAGGATCGACTGGGTTAGGAGCTGAATGTTAATGTAGGCGTCCCCGAAACCCATTTTGGATATGGAGAAATAAGTCTTTCATGCAAAAGTAAAAACTAACAACTGAAATTGAAATTTCTTCATGCAACAACCAATATTTTATATATGACATACTTGATAATTGCAAAATGAATAATTAATTTGTTTCCGAATCATGAATCCGACCAAGTAAGGCAAGCGGGCGACAGGAAGGAGCCCTATCCCAATTCACTTTGTAAAACTGGGATTCAAAAATCCAATTATGATTTATCCAATTGCATATTATTGAGCTACATTTGACATTGAACAAGTCAATAAATATAAAATACTATACTGCTTCAATTCAATTAGTTTTGTCAATATCTAGTCTCAAGTCTACATAAACAATTAGTGTTTCCCTAATATATCAAAAGCTTCTGGTGTATATTGAGTATAAATTAATTTTTATTTTAATACTGAGAGAAAATTAATTGGCAATTAACTAAAGAGCATAATTTGTTTAGCCCAACAACACATTGACAGTGTTAGTCAACACAACATCCATCACATCCAACGCCGTCTTGTTCTCCATCACAAAGAAGGGTCCCATTCGAAATGCCGCAGGTATCATTGCTTTCACCTGGCTCCGCTCCACTTTCCCCATCAGGTTACCCCTCCAGTGGTTTATCATTTCGGTCGAGTAGTCCAGCGGAAGTGCAGCCCGATGACAGAGGAACATGGTTATTATCGCAATGCACAAGTCGATGGTCACTCCGGCGAACCAAATCATCTTGATGTCCGGGTAGTCGTACAACGTGATCGCCCCCACATTCATCATCACCATGTATGTAATGCCCACGGCGAGCATGACTGGGAGCAGAGCGTTGACGTTTCTGTTGGCGCACGAGACCATCATGTAGAGTTGCTTGTGGAGGGAGAGCCTGACTTGAAAGTTGTCCTCTGGAGACGAAATCCCCGGTGGTGGTATTACCCGACATTCCGCAAAGTCATCATCATCATCATCGATCTGGGCTACCCTATTGTTTTGACCCCCGGGAATCGGGATTCGGTCCAGCAATCCAAAAACAAGTTTGGTCACGTCCTCAACAAGCTTTTCTAGCCGTGTCACGCTGGACGGACCGCTGGATATACCCTGGGACAAATTAAGATTCATTTTGAAGAGCTTCTCCAACCCGTAGCAGCTAGTGATGATCAGGAGGAGCATGGAGGAGATTGTGTTGACCGCAAGGAAGATCACGGTTCCGTATGTCAGAGACGCCAAAGCGCGACGGGGGATTGGTGGCAGAAGGCCGGCCAACTCGGTATTTATCGGGTCGAGGTTTTTGAACAGCGGGGCTACAAATCCGAGAAAGGGAAACATCCATAATCCCAGCGCCAAAGAGTAGCCCATCAGTTCCTGGGGATCCGGGAGACGGCTAGAGTTTGGGAGACCTAAATAAATGTTTCATATAATCAACCATAAATTTCATCAAAAACGTTTCCTTTCTCTAACTCAAGTCAAAGTTATTAATTTCTTCTTGAATTACCTCGATGGCGGACCCCCAGAATTTGGAATACTTCCGAGGCCATGTAAGTGAAACCGGGGGGATCCCTTTCGTACGTGTAGCATATGACAAGTTGCTGAGTGGCCGTGGTAATGGCAAATGCGTAAAAGATACCCTCTAGAGGGTTCACTGGTTCCCCACGAGTGATTTGGTTCGACATTTTAGCGCAGCGATAGGTGGAATAGCAGATGGTGGCCAAGCAAAATAGGACAATATAATACCAAAGCAAAAGATTCCACCTGGACTTGACTTTCGGATTGGGGATGAGTCGGTGGGTGGAGGTATCGTAGAAAAAGGGAGTGTTGAGGGTGGACTGGGTTAGGAGTTGAACGTGGACGTAGGCATCCCCGAAACCCATTTTGGACCCAGTAAACAGATATACGTCTGACAGTGACTGTCGTTTCAGAAGGAATAAACCAAGAATGTCTTAGTCTCCTCATGTTCGAAAGCATTTTCTTGACATATGCATATGCTAACAACAAAATGTTTGATTAATTTTGTTTGTTTTTTTGTATCCAGACCAAGCCAAGTTTGGCGACATAAAGTCGACGCTTCGTTTATGAACTGTTATCCAAAACGTCGTCGATTATACGATTTGAGAAATATTCTATTAAATTGACACTGAATTATGACAAGTCAAATCAAAATCGATTTTTTTCTCGAATCCTTCCCCATGGCCATCCTCGAATTGAACGTTTTCCCATTTCCCATAACAAGTTTATTTTATGCTCTTCTATTCTATCCTGAATCTTCGCCTTGCTCAAATGTTCTCTTTTTAAATGGGCTTTTACATTTATTTGTTGTGTGTCGAAATTTGTTTTCATAATGAAAAAAATGTTTTGGTTTTTAGTCAATCGTTGTTACTTTCTAGCCCTTCCTCGTGACAATTTTACAAATCTAGTTTAAAAAATCCATCATTTTTTTCAATTTATATTTATTTAGTCACTAAATCATCTTTCATTAATCTTAAAAATCATTGTAGCTACATGAAAATGATATAAATAAATTGTCTATGCAGTGATTAATTACATACATTAGTAACAAAAAAATGACTCGCAAACCTGTACTCTAAAAAAACACTTAATTAATAATACCTAGTTTTAAGCTCGTCACCTCGCCGCCGCTGTCCTTGTCCTGTCGTAGTTTGTTGAAGATAAAGTCAGAATGCCAGTCCTTGAGATGCGAGTACAAATAGGCCCGACTTGAGAACATTTTTTGGCAAAGGGAACACTCCAGTTTATAATTAGTCCCATTCCGATCGGTGGTTACACGGTTCCATAGACTGGTCAGCGTTTGATCAAGACCTTCCTCTGTGACCCGGACCCCGTGGGGTGCGATAGAGCAAAACTCTTCAAAGGAGTGCTTTTGCATTAGATGACGTCGTAATCGTATAACTCCTTTATTGCAATAATGACATGTAGTTAAACTGGGATTTCCTTGTTGACTAGAGGGGTAGTATCGTCCAGGGCGATTGAAGAATTTCCTCGGTTTATTCAACGGAAGCGAAGTGTCCAGTAGTTCCTTGAGTAACTCGTCATCCTCAAAATTATTAGCTTCCGGTGAAGGTGGCGATGATGATGATGATTTCCCCTCGGTAGTTTGGCCTTGACTTTGTAGAGGCGTGGGTGTGAGGACAGGTCTCACATTTTCCTTATTTCTCATCAGCGGGGCCAAAACTTGTTCCAAATGAAGATGGAGTAGATGTGTTCGAAACGCTAACGCTGCTGTTTCGCAACTCTTTTTGGAACAAAGTAAGGAGCACATGATGCAGTTCCACCGTCCGGTCTTTGTCTCAATGCGAACTCGCCCGGCAACAGCGTCAATGGCAGCTTCCAGCTCCTCCGGTTTCGCGTCCGGAGGGAGTTGCGTGGAAAAAAGGAGGAAAGTGTGGGATGCAAGTTGATGGTCACGGAGAGATTCTGCATCATATTTCTCAGGACAGTATTCGCATTTGAAAACTTTTTGTTGTTTTCGAGGGGAGTGGGTGGAAGTAGTGGAAATGGCAGCAGGTTTGTGTGAATATTGGTATTGGTGCAACTGGGAATGTAATTTTAAGCTTCGTTTGCTCGTGAAGCATTTCTTGCAGGCGTGACATACTAAACCTTGCCTGCGGATGAGCTCCAGCCGAGATTTCTTATTCGCTTTCGAAGGCGATGAGTGTTTCAAATTATTGTTCTCTTGATTGGTGTTGGTGTTTGCCAAAGTCAAAGTTTCGAGTTTGACATAATCATCATCAGTCACAATCACGTCCCTCTGGGATATCACATGGTCTGAAGAAACTTGATCCCCCTCCTCCTCATCCGACTGACTATTAGGGTCATCAATTAATGCAAATACTTTCACTACGTGGGAGGAATCCGTGTCGTTGCAGTGTTTCACAGTGGGTGACTCATCCATTCTGTTTGTTGGGTTGGATCTCTCATATTGAGATGGGGGTAATAATGGTAAGGAAGATTCTTGTTTCACGTCCCACACCCCCACCTCCTCCTCCACTTGGAGTTTGAGTGCATTTGGATAATACTGAGCCTGCCCTTTATTACAGTTTGAGTCGACCCGTTGTAGCTGAACTTGCGGTATGGAGGAAAGCTTTTGATTACCTGGAAGCAAAATTTATAAATAAAGTTGAAAATACTCGTTCTTCGTTCATGTCAAAATATATATTTATTTTAATTTTTTTTTGAATACAATTGAGGTACCTACATTTCATGATAATCTCCTTTCTCACAACAACATCCTCCTCATTCCCCTCCCACTTGTCATTATTACTCCCCGCCAGTCGATCACTGAGCCACTGAATCCCCTCCGAAATCTGCAGTCTTATCCCTTCCAGCCTTTGAAACAACTCGGCAAAGACCTGTACCCCGGCCCCACATTCCTCACACAAGGATGCCCACAATAAATCCAAAACAACCTGTTTCTCTACCGCTGCTGCGTCTGCGGAGCTCCTCACCCCGACCACCTTCAAAATGTCAATATTTAAATATCTCAGTAGCAACTTCAACCCATGTCTCGGATGTCTCGGCCCATCCTCCGACAGGTTGTGAGTGTGACACCACAGGCACAGTTGACGATGAGATTCCTGGAAAATCAAAAACATGTATCATTTGTCAATAAAAAGTTTATTTTTAATAATTATAATTATAATTATAATTTTTTTAAAAACACTCCTCATTTCCTTAATTTTACCATCTGAAGTATGATGAGCGAGCACACAAATTATTACAATTTTGCATGTAATATTTTTTTTCGTAACATTTCGTTTCACTACTCACCATATTATATCACCTCCACTCCACCTCCTGCTGGAACAGTATAGTGTCGACTTTAAATGATCCTTCCAGTATACACCTAAGAATTACCACACTACTACTACTACCTTAACCCACTGTTGACTGTATAATAATATTTCTTATTGCTCACATATTTCCAAAAATTATTATTAATTATTATTAGTCTGGCTGGGCTGGGCTGAAGCTTGTTACCTTCTTCTCATCCCTTTAGGCGGGATGCCAACTTGTCAACTCAACATGCATTCATGATATAGAGATATAGTGATGATGGGTGAAGCCAAACTGAAGATGACGGTGGAAAAAAGGGAATGCCGAGGGAGGAGAATGCAATTTAATGCCATAAATGAAATGAGTACGTCTTCTTGAAGATGTGCATGAGTGAAGCACATGGCTCAAAATTCATGTTCATCTTACTTATGTATATATTCATTCATTCATTCATACACTCACTGTTTGACTGCGATTTTGTCACAGCATCATCATATTATAACATAACACACCTTTTTTGTGACTTTATGGTCTTTTTTCTACTTGGCTTTCAATCAGAATATTCAGATAACAAAAACTACATGTGCCGAATGCCGGGAGATCACACACGCCGGCAAGTAAGTGGCAGGCAAGGCAACTTCATATTCTCACATTTTTATGGCTTTTATTATGGATGGATGGATGATGGGATGGATGATGATATGATGGCATATGGCATAATGGGATGGTGGAGGTGGGGGAGGATGTGTTGGCTATATAGGCAGCTATTTTATTATGACCTACCCACTCACTCACTCACTACCCGTCTTCAGTCAGACTCCTCCAGCAAAGTAAAGTAATAAAAGTACACGCAGAAGAAGATGTAGTAAGTAGTAGTGTATGTAGTTGTGATTGTGAGTAGTAGCAAATGTAGTAGCAAGTAGCAAAAGTGACTGATGATGATGATGATGCCCTTCCACTTTTGGAGCCCTTGGAGAGTTGGGGGGTTGGGAAAGGATAATAAAAATGGAATGCTTTCACATTTCATTAGTATTAGTACACCTACTTTGGTTTTGGTATGCATGCATGCAATACATATACCTATTTAATAATATATACATACTATATTTGTGTCATTGTCTTTTTCCTATTACCATATACTGACATGAGATGATTGCTGGTAATAAAATGCCATTTTGACAAAGTTGACAACGATGTCGTTGAGCACTTTACGTACAACGACAAGTTATATTCTTATAATAAATTACAAATTGCTATATAGTCATTGTCTTTATATTAGTTGTAATCTAAATGAGTTTTATTGTGTTTTGTGGTGTATGGTTGGTTTAACTATTTCAATATCCAACAAAATAACCGCAGCACCCCCCCCCATCCATCATACCAGGAGGAAGAGAACACTTTTTGCTAACTACTAAATTGTTAATTGTGGTTAACATAACTCGGATCTTTTTGATATATAAGATAAATAGGTTTGGAAGCTTTTTGGGAATCTTTGTAGAGTAGAGTGGTGGTGGGTGGCGGTGGTGGTATAGTATGTACTATGGACACGAATGGATGGACAAAAAATGCCTTTAACGGTAGTAAAATAAGCATATAGTGTGGTAAATTCGTGTAACAATTGAGTTTCGAGCCGGGTTGTATTGTGCATACATGTATGTGGGTGGACTATTTTTGTAGGTCTCCCAGCATATTCCCATGCCCGACAAGACGAAAAAGATAAGGATTCTCGTTGGAGCCGATGCTGCGACGCCGGTGAAACCACCACTGTGTAAAATCCATCTGGACAGTGTGCCTACTTTGTGCAAACAATAATGGAGGACGCAGAGTTTACTGTGTTGTTAGAAATTATTATTTTGGAATTCCTATGAAAGAATTGCTCGGGGCGACAACTTCTTCGAAGAGGATTTGTTATAAAACCCTTTTTACCCGAGTCCTTTTATTGTATTTAAAAATATCCCATGGCTGCAATTCCAACAAGTACCTTAGTACATTTTTTATTGTGAAGTTGTTCACTCACACAAGCCATTGTCAGTGGAATGGAATACCGTACGAAATGGAAACAGCTTATGATAGCCATGCTTGGTACTGGTACTAATGGTACTAAGAGACTCACACGGATTTCTCATTTCATTTACCTACATATATATTTGTACATATGTGTACGTGACTGACTGGCGACCTCTGAAAAATGTTCCCCCACACTCCGCTTATTAATCCCTCCTTGAGTTGTAAATATATTGTAAAAATAGAATTCTTTTAAATTTTTAGGTACCTCTCTTCTCTACTTCTCTCCCTTTTGGGTACCAATGCTCGGGATGCCAAAATGCTACAAAGTCTAATAAATATATGGAGGAAGAGGAAATGGCTTAGGGACGACGGACTGGAGCCTCCTTCGGGATTTATTCTTATTCTTCTTGCGTACTTTCTACTAGTACCACTTCTTAGGAATGAGAACTGGCAACAAAAAAGCTCAACGGTACAACTAACTCACTCAGCAGAAACCCTTCGGAGGGACCACTACTACACTCCTGTCACCACCACATACAAGCAAAGATATTTTGTTACCACACCGGAAGTGTCAACGGAAAGAGCAATAAAAATTGTCCTGAAAAGGCCAATCTATCTCCATTTTTGCGACGATATGGACGCTTTTGAACTTCTGCCTCCAGAGGTAATAAATTGTTCATTCGCAGATTATATAGTAGTAGTAGTAGTAGTAGTACAAGTAGTAATAATATACTAATTACAAAGTTTGTTATATATATATATATATATGTATTTCAATCACGGTGGTTGTGACTGGTTGTGGTGACTGCCACTGTGACAGATATGCGAGATTTGATGAGCCATGCCAACTTTAATTTTTCATTTTGGTCGCATTCACAGCTCTGGGTAAAAATCTTTGAGAGAGTGGAGGACGCTCAGGACTGGCTGAATTTGGTCAGGACGTCAACTTGCTTTGAAGATCTCGTCGGGGACAAAAAGTGCCAAGCCCTGTTTCAAAAGGTGAGTGATTAAAACTGCGACAAATATTGTGCTAGAGATTCCAATAGGCGATCAATGACTGATTGGTTGAGAAATCATCTTAATTATCGTTAGTACTTTTTTGTTGTTTCGTTCGAAGGTATTCCCGCATATACGCAAGGAGTTGTGGGAGGAGGGGGATCTGGAGAGTGTCTTGACCCTTCGCCTTGTTTGCAGACGCTGGTCCTCCGCCGCTGACAAAGATATAGAAGCACTTATGTTAGTTGATGAGCCTTCCTACTGGCCGATTAGCAAGTTGAAAAGGAAGTATGAGCTGAGAGAAGTAGACGGAATGTCCCGCTTTCTGGACACGTTTTCCACTCATCATTCTAGAAATCCGTTTATTGGCAGATATTTAGCTCTCGACCACCCGCACCCTTCCAGTTTTGAACATACGAAGCAAATTTTGGAGTACATAGACTTGGCATCTCGGATCATGACCAACTTTGGGCATCAGTTAAGAGTGCTCCACATTTTCAAATACCTCTTCCAGACCTTATTCTTCGACATACATTGGTATCAGCTTGGGATTAGACGCGAGGTTCAACAAGCACCGGAACTGGAGTCGCTGCATGTGACAATTGGAATACCTCATTACCTACAGAAGCCACATAGAGCCTGGACAGTGATCGTGTATCCGTTTCAGGAAGATTCAGAGCGCTCTCCCATGTTCCAAAATCTCAAGTCACTGGTATTCCACCAATTCCGCAATTGCGATCAATTACTTTTTGAAGATGGGAGGTTACTCGAGATGCAAAACGAGATTGTCCGAACGACCTGCAATCCCGATACTTTGAAAAAGATAAAATGCTACGGTGTTCCAAGCGGCCTGCTAAAGCTTCCCAATTTGGAGGAAGCAGTCCTCCTTAGTTACAGAGAGGAGGACTGCTCCGAATTAGCCAAGGCGGAGTGGCCCGCTATCTCAAAACTAACTTTAGACTCATCATGGTCGTCGACTTGCCTTGTCAAAATGATTAAGTCCGTAGGCCGGTTTGGGGATACGCTGACTAAGTTGCGTGTTTTATCGTATTGGAGGAGCCGGCGTGTCTCCATCCAGCGTTTTGAGCGTTTGAAGTTTGCAGTACACCTGCCGATCCTGAAACACCTTGACGTAGATGGTGCAGAAGTCTCCTTTGACTCGATCATGAGTCTCCCGAGTTTGCAAGAGATTTATTTTAGTGGTTATGAGTACCGGAATTCGGAAGAATTTCTCAAAGCTGTAGAGGAAGAAGTGGGACGGACAAGGATCTGGGAGGTTCTCCCACAATTAAAAAAAATAGAAGGACGGGGACCAGAGGGAAGTGTGCTACTTTTGAGGAGACGCTGAGCCATTCAAGTCAGGCAAGATGGAGATGGAATAATGAAATAATGACCATTCACAACTACCTTACAAATTTCTAAAAACATGATTCCTCGTTAGGAACACAAGCCTGGAGTTTTTATAAACTAATTTTGTTTTATTTTAATTTTTTATGGGTTTTATAGAATCAGAGTTTTTTCTGTTGAGCAAACGCAAACTTCAGTTCGAATCAACATGAATTATCAGTAAATCAGAATTTAGATTATTTGCTAGATTTTGGTACAAAATAATGCATACCTTGATTGAGAATGAAACATTATTTTACCCCTGACTTTATTTTAATCTGTATCCTGCATCTGCTCATTAATAAATGCATAATGTACTAATTTCACAACAATTGTCAATCAACAATTTTTTTGTTATTATTTAACAGAGGAATTATAAATTAAGTATCTTCACACACAGCCCATACCTCCAGGATGTGAAGTAATTTTTTTACGATTCAGTGATTTAGGAAAATTCATTTGCATTAATTCACAAATGTTACAAGACTTGTGTGTTGCAATGCGGTTTTATATCCTGTCTATACATGCGTGACAGCAGAATTGATTAATTCAAAATTATAAACTTCAAGTTTATACTGGTTAGTAGTGGTTAGTTTTAATGTGGAATTTAGAAATTGGTATTTAAAAAAAGGAAATGGACAAAAAAGTCGGATAGAATGAATGACACGAGACAACAGCGACATAAGTAGTAACGTGCCTAATTAATCTTTCACTGGTTTTAGATTTAGATAAATAGATGTATCTATCAAACTATGTTTCCCCTACATTCATACTTCAAACTTAATTCTAGTTCACTTGTAGCTTTTTTCTGATATTTTGCCAAGCAAACCCCAGATTACTCAGTTTCGGAGGGAGACGCCTCAGAATTCGCAAATGACCAACCGATGTTAGCGGCTTTCGGACGGCAACCCTGAAATGAAACAGATTTTCGTGCAATTATACATTTTCAGTCATCGCAATAACTTCCCCTTAGCACTTCCAATTCTCAGGTATCAGAAGCTAATTGATTTTAGAAAGTAATTTTTCTAAATATTTTTTAAATAAAATATTTTCCTCACCTTGCGATTCCCTCTCCCGAATCCAATCCTGAAGTTCCTTCAACGCTTCACTGATTTTATTTTTGTGTTCTTTACACCGGCGACGACCTCGATTTTTCAAATCTTCGAGATAAATTTTTGCTCCCTTTGAGTGAAGAAGCTTGAGCAGCTTCTCGTGGACCTTGTGATAGATGACACGGGGGCGAAAGTCCCAATTAGAGACATCTGCTCCACGTTCGATGAGCAGGATCACTGCTTCCCCCTTCCAGTAATGGTCGCTCTTTGTGTATCTGCCCGGTTGGTTCTGGTTATAGCACTCCACACACCCGAAGCCCGACTCATATGCAAGTAACGCAACCTCGACTGGGGTCTGCCTATCCGCGTTCCGAACATTCAAATTGACGTGGTCAAACTTGAGTAATTTCCTCAGGAGAATGTTATCCTGTTTGAACTTCTCCAGGAGTTTGAAGATTAGTGCTCCGTTGCTTAAATTGCAGTCGTACCCTCGCTCCACCAGAGCTTCCAACAAGTCCGCTGGGTCATGCAAATCAAGGTCATTTGCAGTCTCTTTGTAATTTTCCACAAAGAGTAAAAATGAAGGGACCCGAGTGATGCCTTCCTCCCCACTCAGCGTTACCCAATTCATCTCCTCCGTTGTAATCTGTTGCGGAAGGCGTCGTAGTATCTTTGAAACAAGGAGAGGGCGTGCTCCCTCCATGCCAACATGCAACTCTGCCACAGTGCTATTTTCTCGATCTTGATGCAACAATCTATCCAATAAATCTCCACATGACGAGGTCCCTGCTTTTAAAAGTATCTCAATCGGTGTGAACGCCGAAAAGTCCGTAAAACTTGGACGAATAACCCGAGTGAAGTTGAATCCCGGGATGTCGACGTACCCACGGGAGTGGGGTTCACTTCCGTGATCTAACAGGAACAAGGCCGACTCATACTCCTGACATATTATGGACAGGTGGAGGGGGCTCAGGCGGACATTTCCCATTCCCATTCCTCCGGTTGCCGTATTCGGATTTGCACCATGATCTACAAGTAGCTTGATGATATCATGTCCTTCATACATACAAGCCAAATGTAGTAGATTAAAGTTTGAAAGTATTAGAGGCGGAATCACATTGCGCCAATCAGACACATAATAACTAAGCCACCACACGTTGAGATGGCCTATTGGGTTTTCTAAATTCCCAGCAGTTGTAGCGTGGATATTCCATCCTGCATCAATATATTTTTCGATAAGCTTTTTTGTGTTTTCCATGCGTGTCGTGTCAGGGGATTGAAATGCTTGAAAGGGGAGCCAAAGCAGCGCGCACCTTCCATCAAATTGGTCGGCTCGAAGCACGACATTGTCAATTTCTTGCACAATCGCTATTGCAGAGGTGGAATTTCCTACCGAAATGTCCCTGTGTAGATTCCACATTTTCCTTTGCAGCTCCTCATCCTCCATAGTAATCGTGAATCGGTCCAGTCACAAATTTTTAGATTAAAAAAACGTTTTTCTTTTTTTTAAAAAGCTTAACCTTCACGTTTACTTCTTACCGCACAACTTTTACAATTACAGTAACTCCTACCAAATGCAAGCCGCAACAAGAAAGCTCTTTTATTTGTAGCATTTGACACCGACATGAATACGGCAGTTGGGTATCTATATTTATTTTTAGAAAGAGGACCAAAGATGAATGAACTTTTTCTATATAAAACTGGGTACAAAAATAACTAATAAAAACAATTAGACTCCGTCGCCATGCAGTCAGCCCAGATTTCCATATCCTGACAAAAGACAAAGTACGCAAATGACAGGACTGATAAGAGGTTTGCATGCATTATGCCTGCTGTGGACTTGTCGATGTAGTTGGTTATACAGGTGGTGCACAAGTCCCTTACGGTTCAGACTTGATTACTTGACGAACATTTACTGGCCAAGAAAAATCATTCAATTCTGGAATTACATACCTCTGTCGTGTTTCATGTTTGAGAAAATCATGAGAGAATAAAATATTTTGTCTTTTTTCCAAGCTGACTAAAACTCACTTTTAGGACTAGCTTCATATTAAGCTCAAACAACAACCTATACCATTCCATTTTTGTCGGGTGTAAAACACACATATGTATATAATCACGTGACATGATCTCCCCCTCTCTGTAGACAACTAGCTATTGATGAGGGACAAAGGACGAAGGAAGTCTTCTAAATGTGACAAATTTACCAGAATCGGCAGAGAGGTTCACGTATATGGTCCTTTCACATTTTTCAGTATTTTACATTTCAACAAGTGGCCGTACACTGCATTATTACATCCTAAGAAATGCGAAATACCTATCAATCCCGTCCATTTAAATTGGTGTTCTCTGATTTTTTTACTAATAATTCCGCCGGGTGGGACCTTCCAATATCACTATCGAGTTGCCAACCCAATCATAAATATTGCATATTATGCTTAATGCAGCATTAAAATCCGGAGCCCGCCAAAAACACACGACTGCG
>JAANSN010001801.1:0-29463 GCA_036850665.1 Dicranocentrus wangi | reverse complement strand
TGGGTCTCGAGATAAGAGATAAAGGTTCTGTCCCGACTCTCGGGTTTTCGGGGGGTCCGAGCGCAAAAAGTTGAGCTCACAGTCGTGTTACCTTTTAGGTACGAGATAAGGTAGGTAGGTATATCAGCACTGAGCAATAGTTCAGTAGTTGGGCAAACGCATCTGCTGCAGTAATCATATTATTATACTTCTTTGATGTCATCCAAAAATCTCAATGTTTTTCTGTAGGTGGGTGGTTGTTGCTCAAACCCTACGTGAATGTGTAAATTTGAATGAGTCAGCCGATGAATAAATGGGTTAGGTAGGTTAGGGCTCCACTTTGAGGAATCCCTAGAAATATGGATGGATAGTGGATAGGTAGGTGCTTGTTCTATTGAACAAATAATTCTAAGGAAATACGAGGCTCCAATTTTCTCAATGAATTTGAGTATTGAACTCGTTGAACTTGACTTGAGTTGCCCATAAGCATATATTTCATTTTACAACGAAATGAAAAAAAAATATACATGAGACATTTGGAAAGGTCGTTTCCGCCAGAAAACTGAAATTTGTTGTCGTGAAGCAATAAAAAGCTCAGCACAGTCAGCTCCAACCAAACAAAACCCATGTCGTGCGTATTCCTTCTTTGAGGAGTTGAGGAAAACAAAACAAAAAAAATCTCAATCAGCATCCATCCATCCATCTATCTTTTTTCCCTTTCCTTTTTTTCACATTCCACATGGTCCTTGTTCCTTTTCCTATCCCAGTGCACAACGAATGGTATATACATACTTGTAGATAAATGTGTATAGGTATAGAAAGATGTAGTTGGTTTTATAGGATTTTTCTCGTGGCTTGTTATTGCACATCATCAGATGATCTCTCTCTCTCTCTCTCCTTTCCAAAACACATTCCCAATGAATATAAGACCGGCTTTGTGAGACGGGCTCCTGGCCCATACATCACTTCAACTCAGTTCCCTCCAAATTTTTTGACATTTATTTCGAACTCAAGACAGTGTGACACTCCGAGCCAATCTTACTAATTAGTTTGGAGATGTGTGGAAAAAGTGTGCATTTGCATTTCACCAGAGAATGTGGGAGGTGGGGATAAATATGGAAATTGAGTGTTGTTGCCAGTGTGGCTGATATATAGCTTAAGAGTTTGGATGGATTTGCATGAAGAAGTGGAACTCTGTTTCCTTTACAACACCTCTCTCTCTCTCTCTCTCTCTCTTGATGTAATGTAATTCATTCATTCATTGATGGAGCGTGACGTAACTTGTGTTTACATGGAGAGTGGGACAACACGTGACAACACTAATCTTTTTTCTGCTATTGATAAGGATATTGGCAGAGAGCGAGCGAGGAGGAAGACAGAGAGGGGACAAAAATGTGTTGTGACCCATGAATTTGCTCGGCATGTTTGCTTACCTGTCTATACATGGGCTGTTGCTGGAAAGGTGGTGGTGGAGGGGGATGCCCGTGTCCGTAAGAGTTCACCGGTGGTCTTTGGTTCGGCCCCGGTGGTGGCCATCCTGTAGGCCCTGCAGGGTAATCAGACTTGCTATGCGGGGGCATGTTGTAAGAATTATGGTCGTAGCCCGTGGAAGGCGGCGGATAGCGGTGTTGTCCATGACCTGGCATACCTGGAGGAGCCCCTCCTCCTTGCACGGCAGGACCTGTAGCAGCACCTCCAGCAGCACCAGCAGGTTGTAACAACTGATTCAGTGTGGGAGTCGGCCCACTTGGAGACGAAATGCTTTGACCTGTCAGCCCCTGAGGGGGATAACTCGATCTCATTTGTTGTTGAGGTGGATATTGGCCGGATACAGGTGGGGGTTGTTGTTGGGAACCCGGGGGACCACCTGGAAGTGGTTTACCTGGAAAACGCGTAAGAAATAAGATGATTACGTAACTAACGATGATGCATGAACGCATGTAATTCAAACATGCAGCTTGCTCAGTTTGATTGAGCTTAAGTTTCTTCAGGTCCAATTGTCCATATTTCATTGGTTTCTTACCGGGAAATCTCATGGGAGGTTGTTGATGTGGAGGGTAGGCAGGGTGCTGATACGGATGCTGCTGGGACACCGCCATGGCATCACTATTGTTTACGTGATGCTGGGGTGGAGGATGCTCATACCCCGATCTAGGGTACGGCGGATAGCCTCCAGGATACTGGTGATGTCCCTGGGGCGGCGGTGGTGGAGGGGGTTGTTGTTGATGGGGCGGGGGTGGTGGGGGATAATGTGCGCCTCCAGGTTGTGGCTGCTGCTGACTATCTGGAGGAGCACTACTAACACTATTCTCATTAAGACTGACCGAGGGCATCCCGGCTCTGATGATTGTGTCGCTGACAACAAACGACTTTTCATTGGCATTTGACACTGGACACGAAGCCCGGCACGGGCTCGTATTCAGAGATATTTGCTCTACTTCTACCACTCACACTCACGAACACTTCGTCATCCTATCTTGTCACAGAGAGAAAGGACAACACACTGACAATAAGTTACTACCTCCATCTTGATCTCGCAAGTTACTACCATCCACCTACATCTACTTCCCCAACCAACTGGAACAATCACTAAAATGGAATTATATATACAAGTAGGTATATAAAATAATAATAATAGTAGTAGTAGTTGTTGTTGTTGTAATCTCCTCCAAACACTTCTCTCACTTTCTTCTCACTGTTTCCCTTATTAGCGCACGACACATTTGGTCTCACTACGCATCTCACATTTTTGCATAATATTCAAATCCGCTTGACATCACTTTCACATTCCAGAAATGATTCTCCAAGAATAATTTGCAATCTTGTTTAAATCCTTAGTATTTTCACTGTAGACTTTAAGATCCCCTCCAAACTTATTTCCTTGCACACACTACTGGGTGACTACTTTTCCAAAAATCCACTTTTTTTTGCAAATTTATGACACTCTATTCTCCTAAAAACTCTTTCCAGCTTCTCCCAGTATTTTCCACAGGAGCAAGTTTGAACTCTCCATATCCAAAAAAAAAGAAGTGAATCCTCTATGTTCGCTCCTTCTCGTTCTTGTGCACTTTCAACTCTTGTTTTAATCAAATCCAGGGCGTATTTCTCCCCTTGAAAATATTCATTCTGAAGAGGATCTCACTGCCAATCCAATTTTCACTGTGGATCCCTTAAAATTTCCACTTTTCCCTTGGAATTTTTCAAAAAAGTGCAAAAATCCCAGATATATTTTTGGTTTTTGGTGTAGTGGTGTGTGTGGAGAGCTTCTTAGAAAATATAATATATTGTGGAAAAGAAGGATAGCAGTGGAAAAGGTAGAGGATACAAGGAGAAGACAGTGAATATACAGAAGGAAAAATAGCTTGCATTTACTCACCATCCATATTATACACAGTGTATGCACACACACTCGCACACACACACATTATACTTATGCCATATAGAAAAACTCTGCTCTCTGGCTGTGTTACAGCCCAAAGCTCTTGTGAAGCATGGGAGAGAAGGGAGACAAGAGAAATATTCTCTACATTATTCAGATCAAGCTGTGTGTGTAGGCTATGTATATCCACGATATACCAAAAACACCATCATCATCATCATCACCACCACCACCACCACGGAGTGAGTGCACCATATATCGAATACAATACAAATGTTAATACTTATTATTATTATATATATATACTCGTATATTCACACGAATAGTCTGTGTGTGTGTGTGTGTGTGTGTGTCGACGGAAGAACGCTTGTTCAAAGTACAATCTACACATTTCCCAACTCACTCTCTGTAATATAAAAAAGCTCTGTATGTAAAAGCTCTCAGAAAAGCTTCACTTTGGCTCCGCTGTCATTTCAGAAGGAAAGCTGCTTTTGCTTTTGCTTTGGCTGTGTGCTCTCTATCACAAGGAAAATATCCTTCTCGTGCTGAATTCCCATCATTGAGCAAATACAGAATGTATGGGGATAGAGTTGGAGAGGTGGCTGCTCCTTGCAGAGTTACACACACATCCACGTATTCCGCTTTCCGCTCCTTCTCTCCAAGCTAGCACACAGTTTGCAGACTGGCAAATAAAAAATCCTGTGCATTGTATACCATAATGAAAGTAAAGGATTCAAGTTGGAGGAGAACCAACTGAGACGGAGACTGACTGTATGCATATATCCCCACACACGAAGAACGTATAGCTACTCTGCTGCTGTTCGTAGTGCATCGCATCCCTCCCTAATAAGAGGCTTTTAGTAAAGAAAAAGCTAAACGCATACGTTCGTATATTTTGCTCATCAGAGATAAAACTTGTGAACGTACACATACATTCATACATTCAGGTTATATAGGAATGGGCGAATAATACGATATGGCATCCATTTCGGGCTATGATGCACAATATAAAATATGTACCTATAAGTATAGGTGTATGTGTACTTTTTAGATTGGCATAAAAAGGGCGATGCGATATGTGAGCCTTTCAGAAAAAATGTACATAGCTCCAAGAGAGAGAGAGAGAGGTTATGAGGGAGGTAGTAAGTAAGTACAAACCTTGCTTGCAGCACGCACTCTATCTCTCTATACGAGTCTTGTACACGGGAAGAAGCCAAAGGCAGTTGTTGTGAGGTAGTGGACGGTCATAGTAGTATGATAAAATTGTGATGGTGATGATGACTACCATATACCTATACGTAACACTACAGTAGTGTAGTACAAGAGAGTTTTTCATTTTTGTGCAAGCCAAAGCCAACGGACGGACGGACGGACGGAACCCCTGGTTTTACTCGTATAAGCTGGCAGGCAGGCAGGCAGGGTAGCAGCAGCAGCAGCAGCAGCATACCTCCAAAAAATTCTCCACTGTCGAGACAAATACACACAAAGTGAGTGTAATATGGAATGGATGTGTTCTCGCTCGTCACAAGGGAAACTCGTAACTTGAACCTCTCCTTTCTCAATATCAACTTTTGGCTTTCCTACTTGAACAACAGCAACTACCAGTAATCATCCTATAATAGTATGCAATCCAATGGGTTTCTCTCCGAGTGTATTCCTCCGCCGATCATTTTCACAATTATGCTTCCCCTTTTAACTTTCTTGATGCTGCTGTATATATGCCATGGGATATTGTGTGGATCCCAGTTTCTCGCCAGAGATCCCAGTGTAACCCTCTGGAAAGTCTTTGCATGTTGGGTTAAAATTATGAAAAATTCTTAGATTCCCTTAAACCCCTTTCCTCATGCATCCCGTGCAATTTGAGTCACAAACATAAAATAAAAAGCTGATGAAGATAAAATGCCAGTGGTTTCGTTAGACGTAAGCATGACCCGACTCGACTAATGCGAGATGCTATAAAGTACGTATGTAGTACTACGACGAAGTAGGAGTCCATGGTCGTGCATATACTCACATCACACTCGCACCACCACTTTAATACAAGTGGCTCGAGGAGAGCTTCCTTGGTGAAATACTGCACATAAAATCCATATAGGCACACACACCACCACCATCACCACCAAAGAAAAATATATTACGAACGAAGGAAGTTTTAGGAAATATGCAAGCTAGCTTACACAAGAGTTGTTTTGTTGTTCACATTTTGAGCAGAGTGGTGGTACGTGGATACTTGTGTGAACACACTCACTCGCTTGTTTTTCTACACTCTCATTGCATATTGTTGGACGGACGGACGGAAAAAGCTGTGCTGCTGCTGCTGCTGTGCTCAACTCAGCTCTCTGAAAATGGTGGTGGTGGTGGTGGTGGTAAGCAAAAGGTTGGAGCTTGGATGTCTTTGTTGGCTAAAAAAGCTGTGATGGGGAGAACGGGGACGCTTCTGACGCTACAAGCAAGTCTGCCTAGTGCCTGTGCTTTTCATGAAAAAAAAATACGAGAAGAAAATGTTCAGCTAGAAAAGGTTTGATATATCTTGATGATGATACTGCTGCTGCTGATGCTGATGTACTAACTTTACGTTAGGATATGGGGTGATTTTCATGATGATGATGATGATGATGCTCAACACAATCTATCCGTCCGTCGTATACATACTCTTTTCTCTCTCGCTGTGCATGCATGTCTAACTTGATCATGTCACTGCACCACCAGTACCACCACCGTGTATCATCAACATCACCCACCACCGTCATATGCAACATGCCATAGCCATTTTACGCTTGTCGTGTCTTTCGGGAAAATCGGAATATTTTAATCACAGCCCTTTGATTTTGAGGCAAAAATGTCAATTTTAAAACCGGAAAATGACCTCCACCTGATCCACCCTGGAATTTGACAAATGTCCAGAGAAAAAGGCGGGAAAGAGCCGGTAAATTTTCAGCAGAAAGTAAAGGAACTAGATTTCTTTCAGAGGAGAAGGTTTGCGGAGGAGGATACCCGAACTGGCATGTCCTGCGTCACAGTCATTCCTTCCAAAAATCCATTTTTTTTCCTTGTTGGATCCAAAACGAGAGAGAGAGAGAAAAAAAAAATATTGAGAGCTCTCTCTCTCTCTCTCTTTCTGTATCTCTTCCGAACATTTTTACTTTTATGCTTAAACTTATCCCTATACCCATTTTTTATACCTTAGAGATATACATAAAAAGAGGTTCTTATTATTATTTGAGAGAGGACCGAAAACCGAGAGAAAAAAGGATAAATGTTGTTTGGGGCTTTCAATACGTAACGAGTGGAAAAAATGAATGCCTTTTTCTTTCTTGCATTTTATATTGGTCCAAGTCCACGAGTATTTAACAAGTTGAAAATTCCCAAGTCCATGCCATTGCCTAAAGTTTCGGCTCTCTAGATTTTTTGTCATTGATGAAAAAGGTGGTGAAAAATGTATGTACGTACGTACACGTCGGTCGCCGTACGTATATACTTAAGTTTAGGACTTTTACACTACTACCGTACATTTTGTGCATGTTGTTGCAAATACAAAAAGGGAAAAAATAAAGGTTGGGAGTATACGAATGCAGCAGTCTTCTTTCCTTCGAGTTTTTCTCGTCCAGAGTTTGGCTCCACGACAGAGGAAAATGTGATGTTGGCTTTGGATCATGTTTTGTGCTTTTATTGTGCCTGCCTGCTTGGGAGTTGGTGGAGTAGAGAAGGGAAAATGTGTTTTCGAAATGGGTTTCTGTTGTCGGGCATGACTCAGGAGTTCACAGAAAACGGAATTACATATGTATCAAGAGCGAAAAACTCAGTACAGAATGTGTGTGTAGTGTGTGTACCCCTCTGCATTTTCTAGACGAGAATGCATTGCTACCCACCACCACCACCACCGCCACAGTCCACATGAAAAGTTGGATTTTCTCTGTGGAAAAAGGCTTTTCGCTTGTTAGACACTTATTATTATACGAGTCTGTCTCTTCCGTGCTTGTTCTTTGTTGGTACGACGAGTTGGTTTTGTCCCAAAAGGAAAAAAAGCACATTGTGTCATGATGGTACACACACGTCCTGTCCAAGTTGCGAAGGAGCAGTGGAACGGAAAAAGGGTGAATGCAAATTTTCCTTGCGAAAGTGGGGATTTTCTTGGAAACGTATACGACGACCACATAGAAGAATAAAAGCCACGCACACGGGCTTTGCTTGCGCGTATATTCTGCCAATTTTCCAAATTGCGATGAAATGAGGGTACACTTTGGAAGAACAGAGTCATTCTTCATTCTCCCTTTGTTGCGGAAGCACCCAGCAATTGAGTTTACGAGAAAAATACTATAGTTTTGCACTCTGTGAGATTTGGAGGACTAGTGGGGCAAGTTGGTGATGCAATATTCAAAAGTAAACAAGGAGATAACTGCAAGGAAACTGTTTTAGGGGTTCCGTCGTATTCATTAAAAGTTTGGCAATAAAAATGTTTTTGTAGGGATAGGTCCTCTCACTGAAAATACCAAGAGAGGAAGCAGGAAACCAGGGAGGGATGCATTCCATGTGGATGCATATCATGATGATCCTTTTTTCTCCGTTTATGATATACAAGCTCCATATAGGTACCTATATACTTAAACACATTCTTTCCACTCAAGTTTAATTCTGCTGATGCCAGCTGATTCCTTGACTTGACTAAAGAATGTCTTTTCGTTTACGTCGCAGCATGGAATGCACCACGAGGTTCAGATGGCCGTGGTCGTGGTCTCTGCTGGCTGTAGGTAAATGAGAATGGAAATTGCGATGACACTTTTTTTTGTGTAGAAGCAGAAGCACGCACACCCATTATAATCCAGCTGCAGCAGCTCGCATTACTAATGTTAACAACAAGTATCAACCATAACCAAAACTGGAATTTTATACTTGATAACGTATTTTATTCATTCATGATCTATAAAGGCAAAATATCATTGCATTGCATTGTTTCTTTTACTTTGGTTGGAGTGGAAATGACCACGAGAAAAAATCTTTGCTGATAAAATAGTGTGATTGTATTGTATTGTAATGTAATGATTTTCAAGAGATGTCCCTTTAGCTGGAATGGATGAATGGAACGTAACTGGGAAAACGTAAAACGTGACTGGTGAAAGGCAGAAGGTAATGGTAAAAAGAAAACATACTTACTTCCTGGAAAGTTTATCATCGTATTCGCACTTTCGCGTTGTGTAAATAATCGCTTTTTTTATCGCTGTCCCAGTTTCCTTCTTTCTTTGTTGACCTTCCCCAGAGAAGCTTGGGTCTTTTAAAAATTGGCATAAAATTGGCACTTGATCAAAATGCTAAAACGCCAACTTTAGTTCCTTCCTTATTTAAACAAACTTATAGATTATTGATACGACTAACATACTTTTGTAAATGTAAACAAGGCAAATTATCCTCCTTTGTTCCTGTCCCCTGTCGCCATATCCATATCCGGTCAACATACATACCCACTTTTCACACGCTTCTGCTATTGTGTGTAGATCGTATGTATGGACTTTCATTTTCCGACTGTCCCGCGACTCTCTGTTTCTTCGGCGTGTTCGGCGCAAAAAGTTGAGCCCAAAGTCTTGTTACCCCTGGGGGATGGTTGGGTAGGTGGGTAGCTAAGCAGTGCAGTGAGCAGTGGCGGAAAAGATAAGGGCAAGGGTCCTGTCCCGACTTTCGGTTTTTTGGGGGGTCTGAGCGCAAAAAGTTGAGCTCACAGTCCTGTTACCCTTTGGGGGTCGAGATAAGAGATAAGGGTTGTCCCGCCTCTCGGGTTTTTGCGGGGTCCGAGCGCAAAAAGTTGAGCTCATAGCGAGATAAGGTTCAGTCATTCAGCCAGTGTGCATAGTGTGCAGTTATGAAAGAGATAATAGGCTACTGTTCTGTGTAGTGTGTATGTAGTTCAGTAGTCGGGCAAACGCATCCGGTGCAGTAATCATACACCTCTTTGGTGGCATCCAAAAATCTCAATGTTTTTGTGAAGGCGGGTGGTCGCCAGCCGTTCCTTCCTTGTTGAAAACTAAGTAACTTCAAATTATATAATCTTTTGTTTTTCGTTCAAGAATGGTTAAATGCATGACCATGTTTGTATATCTACGTACACTAGTGAGATAATCATCATTCATCATCACATCACAGAACAGAGCTCACATGGCTGTAATTGCAATCATTCATCATCCCAGCAGCGGTATACAGACTCTAAAGCTGATAACCTCCCAATTTACATTTGGTAGAAATTTGAATGAGTCAGATGGTTTTGGTGATATAAGTGATATAAAAAGGTACAAAGTATATAGAGAAACGCGAGTAAAATAATAGAAGAACAAGTATGAAAATACACACGCATCATACATTATCTCGCCATTCACGCTGGCTAATTGTAATACGATGCTTATTTTCTCCTGTCTACCTTGTATTCCGCTCTGTGCTCGATACTTCATACTCCCACAGTGCATATCTTGATTAGGATGAAAAAGGATTGAAAAAATAATAAAAAGCAAGGTGAATATGTTTGCCGGCGATCAGACAGCAATCAGACTTGGGATAGAGAGGATGGATGGATGCATGACAATAGATGTACACACACAAGCTGTCAATAGTGATGAAGGGGATTTTATGCATGCATGGTCAACATACGCACATTTAAAAATAACGTCCAGCTTTTATGAGTCATGTTAAATTCGATAATTTCCATTTTGGGGAATTATATACTCGAATTTAAAGCAAATGACCATACTTTGAGTTGATTGATAATGTTATTTTTTCTTTACGTGGATTTTGAATGTAAGTGTTTTGTGTTTTTGAATGAAAACGCGATGATATGGGAATGAGGAAGGAGACCGTTCCACGACGACAGACGACAACAGACTGAAAGATAATCAGTTATTTCCCCAAGTGAAAACCTTTTTCATAACGTATCCCATCGTCGTTTGAATCTAAATGAGCTTTTTGGTGTGCCTTTTCATTCTCAATTTTTGTGACAAAGCATCATCAAGAGCTTTTTGTGAGTATAGGCCATGCAGTATGCATGCACTCTGAAAAGATTATGTTTTTGCTTTGGTTCACTGAAAGAATGGGAGGAAGGATTGGAAGGAAAGAGGTTTAGATACACACCACACCACTACATATAAAGCGGTTGTTGTGTAAAAAGATTGTGTGTGTGTATACGGGCCGAAAACGAGATTTTTTCGGGTTGAGTTACTTAATGGCAGCAGAAGAGAAGGTGAATAGGTGCATGAGCCGTAATAAAATTCACATTTTTCTTGTATCAGCTGATCCAAACGGGACACATGCTATGAGTAATAATATCCGAATAGGTCAAAATGAGATTCTCTACTGGAAAAATAAACTGACAGCGTGTGTGTGATAGAAAAAAACGGAAGTCTGTCTAAAATGTAATGCTACAAGTGTGACAAAAATCATGGGCTATTCTCAGAACGCAGAGGGTATGGAACGATAAACTGGAAATCAATGAGATTACTCAGAGACGACCCTGCTTACGACCGACCTGAAACGCACTTTACTTTTTCCCCAGCTGAGACGGGATTTCGTCGGGAAATCCGGCAAGACCTTGAATTCCAATTTCCAATCGACGACGACGACACAAAGGAAACGCGTTCCATTTCATGTGGTACACGATGTGCCAGTTTAAAAGTATCTGGTTCAAGTTTCAGTTCACCACGCACGTCAGGAAATTTGCATGAGATGTGGTGCCCGTTGGAGTTAGAGCGAGTCTGAGAGGAAAACTTGAGGGTGCATCTTTTTACTCTCTCGACGACGGGTCTGAGACGCTCTGAAAAAAATTTCATTACTATTCCTATTATTCCTCCTCCTCCGGTGCGATAGAAGTCGGAGTAAAGCCAAAAAATGTTGAGTTGCACCACGAATTGTGAGTAAACCAGACACGAAGAAAACTACATTTATCCACATTGTTTTCCTTTTCGACTCACTCGCTCACTCACTCGGGACCACACAGCTTGGAGCTTTGCCTGGCCATTCTCCTTCTAGAGACTTGCCATATCCCTCCGTTCCAGTGGAAAATGGGTTGAAGAACCAAAATGAGAAAACAAGACACGGACTTCACTGCCATGCCATGCCATGCATGTCAGGAGGAAGGATATAAACAGACTCATAATAAGATCTCTAGCCAGCTGCACTCATATATTACATTGCATTAGTTACACTTATTTGCTTACCTCTGATGCATTTTATATGTAAATTAAATTTAAAATTTGCAAATAATAAAACGAGTACAGTCAAGAAGTCATTGGATTCATCATAAGGACAAGGATTGTGCGGTTATTGCCATTCCTACTTGCGTTTGTGTTAATTGTGTACGTCTGCGTCGTCATCCGATTTCCAAAAGTCATATATCACCTTCTGCTGCAGATCTAGCTACTATCAATCCCGCTCCTTTCACGCGTAGTAAGAAAACGCCAAAACGTGTCGTCTCTGAAGAAATTTCATTTTCCAATTTATCCTTTTTTACATCACCTTTTCCCGAAAAAAATAACAGAGCAAGAGCGAAAATCCTTTTTGATGAGCAACGATAATGGGAGGCTAACAGCATATGGTCATCTAAAGAACATCTCAACTTGAAGTTATGCACACATTTGAATTGGACAAGGTATAGTTGATATATATGCATGGTATATGGATAACTTTTTTTGCCTTTTTAAACTTGAGAAAACAAGACCTGTCTCGACTGTCTGTTTCTTGTTCTTATTGTGATTACCCGTATACACACAGAGTCGGAGTGGATTATACATTGCATGCATGCGTAAAAAGAGAAAAATGGTTTGTTCAGATAATGCTTAAAGCTGATGATGATGATGATGATGATGATGATGACTGGGATAATACGTTTGCCTGCTTCAGCTTACCTTTTTACTGGGGACCAGGTACACACACAGCCTTGTTTTCTGTCTTTCTTGACTCTCAACTTGGCATTTATTTTCACGATGATGATAAAAGGCTTTACCGAGAAGAAAATGGGATGAGTAAAAAGTTGTATCCGAGGAATACAATGTCGACCTCCTCCTTTACAACACAATATATTTGCGTAGACAGTATTACTTTTGAAAAAATATATAAAGTGGTTTTTCATCAGGATGACGGCTGACTATGCACGGACGGGTGAAGAGAAATGTGCACATATACTTATTCGTTCGTTACTTGAACCTTTTTTCTTACCTGTTGGATTGGATTTTTTTGGAGGAAGAGTCAGGAGAGGACACATATGCACAAGTGTGCATGCCGTAGATAGTCATGATTGTAGTCAAGTACACGTTGCTGGTTTGTGAGTACCAAGCACACATCCTCGTTTTCAAGGTACAATCGCTCTGCATCGCATAACACAACCCAAGAAGCATTCTTTTTCACCTTTTTCCTTCTCCAAAGGAATGAGTTGTTGTTAGTAGCTGCAATAGAGTGGGGTATTTTACTTGGCAAAGTCATTGCGTCGTGGAGCTGCTGGTGAATGTAAAAAGAGAAATAACATAATATTTTTCCTTTGAGCGCCCACAAAAATAATGGTAAGTCGAAATGTACGTAATGGATGTGTGTGTGTACACATAGATATTATGTACACATGTACATACTAGATTGCATGCATTGTCTGTCGTAAAAATGGAAAGACTAGGCGGGTACTCCTATCCAATGTTCATGCACTCTGAGAATGCCGACCGATAGATTAAAGCTGGATACCATTTCATCATCATCATCGTCGTCGTCATCCGGCTCGTAGATATAGCCTACATGGACGGATGAAGAAAATATAAGTTTCTGTTTCTACCTTCCCACATCTAAATCATGGCACAAGGTGCACAGCCTGCACAGGTCGGCGAAGAGATGAGCTTAAATACGATGTTTTCTTTCTCCTTTTTACGCGGTGGAATTATCCAGAAACTCATTTGACGGAAGAAACAAGAGGGTAGACTTGATCCGAAATTTAGGAAAGAATCCATAAGAAATTAAGTAATTATCATGTGAATGAATGTGTTTATTCAGATTGTGCTTCTAATATGCTATATAAATGTGTATGTTTATGAAGGTTATTTTGTCCTTTTTACATCACTCTTCAGCTAAGAATGTGTCTCCATTATAATAAGGTCAGGGAGGGATGCATGGGTTTTCGGGAGACGTAAAATTTGGGGAGACAGGTGTCATTTCAGATTCCACTTGGTACGCTCTTTTCTCCTAGAAAGCTTTCGTCTTTTTGGAGAAAAATATGATAGTGATGGGCATTAATGTTGAATGTGGTGTGTGCTACATATATATATTTCTCCTTATACCATTCTTATACCACTATTTCTTTTCATTTTATAGCCAAACTTCACGCGAATCCTTTTTCACGTATTCTTTTCAAAGTTTCCTAACTAAAATGGTACTTTTAGTGCACATGGCTTTTTCATCTTTGGCTCTCTCTCTCTCTCTCTCTCTCTGATACTCGAAACATTTTGTATAATTTCACGGCATGTTCGATCTGTTCAACTTCGCCTCTCAGAATTAAATCCAAGCGTCATTTTCGCAAAGGAGATTACCACTCAGAAGAGGTTGTTTTCAAGAAGGGAAATCAGGTTTCGCCACTTGTTGACTCAACGAGATAGTATGATTTTTGCGAAAGGTAGATGGAAAACCTGCTTTACTTGATGGACGCAGAGGTTTAGGTAGGCTACATAATATTCATTCCTACAATTTGGTCATCGTTAGCTGACCAGTTTTTTTTTATTGTGGCGCTCACTGGCGCTCTGTCTCGATTGGAAATTCGCACCACATTGTTATCGTGTGGATTTTAAAGAGAAAGAGATAAAATGTGCAATTTTGTCTTATTCTGATGACTTTTTAGGTAATGTTACAAGCATGTTTTTACCTATAGAAAGGATTATATTTTACTGGACCTGATCATAAATCAAGGTGAACATTTCGCATGGGTTCTCTCTGCATATCTTCACAAAAGTTATTATTGCATCCCGGATTTAATAACTCTACAGGTGGTCAGTAGACCAGGAGGAGTGAAGATAAATGATATGGTTTAACTTTGCAGAGTGAAAATTGACGGGAAACGGGATACCGCAAGTGGTATATTCGTTGAAAATTAATGGAATAAATGAGGAAATCAAATCATACGGTATGTAGGCTGGACTAGACGCACTGGAAAAGAGTATCATGTGTTTTAACAGCTATAATCAACTTATTACCTTTGTTCATATTCTCATGCACGCATTCTTTGGGTTTGAGTTCCGTTCAACCATTTCATCGTTCCGCTGCAGCTATACCGTCGTCATCCATCAAGAAATCAGTCTACCTGCATTTCCTCGCGTAATAGAGAAATAAAGGCGAAAAAGGATAGTGAGTTGACTTTTGTGTAAAATGAAACAAGTTTTTCACAGGTGAGTGAGTCATTGTCGATGTCTTCCGTTAAGGGGGATTCCTACTTTAATTACTTGCAATTTCTTCATATTGAAAGGGAAATTGGGCAATATTTTGATATGCGATTTTTATGATGGGGCAACACGTACAACGTACTGTAAATATAGTCTGATGCCATGCATGCATTATATTATGTGTGTACCATTTAAACTGGTTCATTCCCTTCATTCATACTGCTTTATAGCGTGTGTTTGTTTGTATATATCATCGACAATAATATGTAATGCTGGAGAAGGGACACAACCTGTCAACTCCACATGGGTCTTTCTCCAAAGGTAGGTAGCCTTTGCTTCGCGGAGTATGTCATAAGTCTTAAGTCTTTGTTTAGGAAAATGTTAAAACATGAGATTTCTTGCGACGTTTCATAATACGCGTCGGTATGCGGTATTTTTGGTATTGCAGGGTACTTCCTAATCGTGGTATTTCTCGCCAAACACACATATGGACGTCACATTTAAATCGGACAGGATGAACTTGACACAAGCTTTACCAAACCAAAAACCCATACCACAAGGGATATTAGCAAAGGCAACTTTTTTATCATGTTTACGTCATAAATCCTCAGCTGTTTTTGACAGGGAAAAAGCGTACAGTGTAAAAAAGGACTTTGTGGATGAATGTAGGCAGGAATAGGGTTATTTTTAATTCATAAGGGAAAAAATTGAATTACGACATTTGTCTGAATGGACGGACAGGGCAAACAGGGAAAGATAAGAATCTTTCAAAATGCATGCACACCGACCGAGCACACCACACGGCATCGTAATTAACGGTTTTTTGTTTTGATACCCAAAAGGAAGTGAATGGGTGAAGAGGAAAAAGGAAGCAAGGCCTTTTTCGTAAAAAAAAAAGTGTTGTTTAACTCGCTACATGTGCTTGTCTATTATGATAAATTATTGATTTAAGATGGGTACATTACGAAAAAAAATTCGTATATTATGGTTGCTTGCTGTAATAATAGCTTGTTTTGATACAGGGTCATGTAAAAAGGTGTGCATTGGAATGGCTGATAGGGTAGTGTAGTGATATATATATTTTGAGAGATTCCTTAATAGACTGCAGCTTTTATGGGTGTATTGTGATAGTGTAAATAAAATATAATGAGTTGCTCAGCCGTGCAGTCGATTCAGTTGAGTCAGGCTGTCTGACTTGACAACTTGGATGGGGACACAGACTGGGAAGGAATATTCAACGAGAAAGATTGTTTCTCTGCTCCTTTCAGCTTGATAGTCTGATGTCTCTGATGGTGATGTGCGATGTGCGATGCTTTTAAGGCATATTAATATGTAAAACTTGATATTATGCTCTTACAAGTCGTATGAAACGATTTGGAATTCAGTCAAAATGGGGTAATTAAATGCAAGGATTTCCTATGATGAGATATGCATTTCAAAAAGATTCCATAACGAGTCTCATGCATCTACCATTAAACCTATCATGGATAAATTCCGTCCGAGACTTCTCCACTTCCACTTGTCTGTGAGAGAAACATCAAAGAAATTCAGGCTGGTTTTTGGTTTATACCCATGTAAAAACGAACCGGGTTTGCGTGCATTGTATTGTGTCAAAATACGAAATATGAATCCGATCCCGATGATGTAGACTTCTGCTTTTGCGAACAAAAAAGTGGCTTGGGTAAAAAAGTATTACCTGCTGCTGCCTAGCCCTACATGTAAAATTGTGATTTAGAAAGCTAAAAATGGTTGGGTATCTAGCTATGAAAATATTTTTTGGAAATGTGAGCCGCACGTAAGCGAGAAATGTTGCTGCAAGTGAACTCTAACTCCGCCAGAAGAAGATACGTGAACTTAACGAACAAGCCATGGTCTTTGTTGGATATGAGGTAGAGCTTGCGCTGTTTAGATGGCTTTCGTGTGGCGTGTTTCGTTCATTGTTGCTTTTTGTCCGACTTTACAAACAAGGTGCTACAAGGTGACGGTACTCATTCAGAAGAGCGGAGCATGGAAGGTGTAACGATGCTTTCTGAATCATCGTAATTTTCTTTTGTAGAAAGAAATATACATAAATCAAGGCCCATTGTAAGGTGAAAGTGAAGGTTACAAAAGTGGAAATGGAAGTAGGGCAAAGTAAAAAATTTGAACACAAAAGTCAAAGTTTTGAGCCTGGAATGGGATTGCACACGGAATTACTCAACTAATCATTCATTGCTGGAGTGACTGTCTTTGGTCATTGAATTTTAAAACTTTGTCCAGTATCGTGTTTATTCCGTTGAGTGAGAGTATTCTAGGAATCGTTCGATACCTCGCGCCTCGCTGTTGTATAGTCGTCCATTGTCCATTAATTTACATGCGATAAATACAAGATATAAAGTTACGCTTACAATTACAATGCTGCTACTGATCCTTATCTTTAAAAATGATATCACCATGCGCAAATTACAATGCAGTGAGGATATGCAGCAATTGGAAAACCAGGGAAAACCTCCGTAGAATTTACTTTGTTTTCAGTTTTCAGAATTCGGTTTCAGGTTATTCTCGGATTAACAACTTACGCGTTCGCGGGGCGAATAGTAGAAAGATTGACAATTTAAGTATGCAGTTATGCACACAGTAATTTCAGCGCATGAGGTGGAACGGTGTGAGTGAGACTACCACCGTTGCGCAATTGCGCATATATTCTTATGCATAAATACAAAATACCTGTTAAATGTATGCGAGGTTTGAAAGTATTAGTTCTTTGATTAGTTCATTTCGATGCATTGGTATACATAGGTATTCGAGATTTATCCAGGGAAGCAAAGCCACAAAGGTACCTATTGATCATTTAAATACCTAATCAATGAACTACAAAGACTAGCTCACATTTGTCACTTGAGTCATTTCATTCCTGACTGCTGTTGATTATAATTCCAAACTGGAGTTGGACAGTGAGTCATGTTCTTGCCCACAGCACGGCACACAGGTAACTGCGTATAGAAAATTAGAAACAGGACATCCACTTTTATAGTTTTTACCTTTTAGTGCCTTACCCTACGCGATGCATAAGAGTAATTTTTTATTTCGTATATATTATGTTTCTTTCCTTTCTTCATTCTTCACTCACACACATCGGGACTGCGAGGGAATGCCCACACCACAGACCACAATATAGCAAAATAAACCGCTCAAATACCAGATGCAGTCAACTTGCGACGAACTATAACAAAAATTAGCAGCTGCACGTAACATTGTGTTAGAAATAGACCAAAACTCGCAAATGGGATTTTGTGATTCTACAATATCCTACGGGAAATTCTTTTCCCAAAATGCACGGGATATTTTCGTTGCTCTAAAGCATAGTACTCTGCTAGGGTTTTTAGTTCGAAAAAAGTTTAACTCGAAAAAGGCAAATGCGCAAAATTTGTGGAATCATCAAATCATGTTGTAGCCAAAGCGAAAATTACTATTTCATAATCTTTTCGATCGCGATCCGCACTATTGGTATGATGCTCCAAACGGAAAATTACTGAGTGACAAGCGAAAAATATTATGCAGATGAAATTCACTAATAATGGACTCATCGAGTGTTCAACTGCTGCTAACCTAACACTGTCTAAATTAAACACTAGTCCTTCGGCGTAATTTGGTCGGGACGCTATGTGCCTGTAACGGCTCGTACTTTTGCGATTTCTTTAGTGATGCGGCGATCCTTGTCACGTATTTTTGGTGATGTACAACACGGGGCAGGCCAGGCTTCGTAAATTATATCTTATTCGATAGCTGAAGATCCGCATGGCAAGGTGGTTTAGTATTTACCGAAAAGTGATGTCCCATCCCAATCGAGTGGACTAAAAATTTCCAAAATATTGTATCGGCTAAAACAGCAACATCAGTTAACTACCTAACTAGGCATATGATCATTACCTACGAACATTGCTAGTAAAAATGCAATCCACCGCTAACAAGGCAGCTATTTTTTATGCTCCTACTTGCCGAGTAAAAACACTTCCCGATTATCCACCGCACACATGCCGTTGCTAAGATAAGACCCACCCCCAACCCATTCTGTTTCGAAAAAAAATCAATCGAGCATCTCTGTAGCATCTAGTTTGGATAAGATAAATCATCTACACACTGCCATGCAGTTATTCCCAAGGATGTTTTAAGCTCTGTGGTTATTCCGCTATCGAATAAGGCATAGTTTACGAATTTCGGTTTATCCAGCTCAGGGTTCAGCATTTTGGCCTGCCCCAGGTGCATAGTAATCATTATTACCTTTACTAATAATCTAATAATTTACTAATAAACTACCTTTTAGTAGTAATTTCTAATTTTAAAATTTCCAGAGACTTCAACCACGTTTTTTTTAGCAAGAATGCCTAAGCAAGATTTTTAGACTGACGGACCATCATATCCCACCCATATAGCCCGAATAACTAATCGTAAGTGTAAGTATACCACAGTCAGTCTACCTACCGTAATAAGGAAAGCACATCTCCTGCCTTCTCTGCCCTGCCTGTAACTTGTATTTTTTCGTGTATGGCACAACACGGCATGACGGCATGTGTGTATTTTTTACAGGCTTTTGAGATATAGCACAACAGAAAACACCAAGTACCAACTAGTACGTTGCCTTTGCCTTTTTGCATGGAATGGGAATATATATATTATTATACAGACAGACCCAACAAACCCAGCCAAAAAACTATTAACGAAACGAGTGATTCACCATTCACCACACCACCACCACCATCTCCTCATGAGTCCCACATTTACATTATTCCCATCTTTGTTGAGTTTCTCGTCAGCAGCAGCAGCCTCAGCCTTTGCCTTTATGTATACCAACCAACCAACGAGCAAAAAGTGTGAGTAGCGAATGGGTGAGCTCTTATTGATCATAATCATCACAAAAGGAGAGATATAGAGGAAAAGTAAGTATGTATGTATGTTTATGTATATGAACTTCATTCAGTTCAGTGTGTATGGATGGGGAAGGCTAACGTTATGCATTTATACTCAGGTAAAAATGACAGTTGGCCTGTTCTCAATTCTAAATCTGAATCCTGCTATACTTTTTATTCTCCTCATCTCTCATCAGGATCAGGGATCCTTTTTTGAGTGCACACGTTCAATCAACTACTGAAAAAATATCCGTTTCTATATTCAACTGGTTAAAGTTAAAATTGAACTTTTGTGTGCAGTTACAGACCACCTAATTTTTTTGGAACGTGGCCACCACATCTCAAGGCTCTTATGCATCCAGCAAAAGTACACAACAGTTTTTTCTATGCATAAGCACGGCATTTTGAGGAAATAGTAGTAAAAATGATTGTTTACTGATGTTGGGGATTTTGGTAGGTAGGTAGTAGGTGGTGCAAAATTAGCAAGTTTCAAAATAAACACATTTCCGTCGTCATAAAATCATAATCAGACGATAGCCACGGGTTTTTGACTGAATTGTTGGTCTCTGCGGATGTCCGTCAGTGTCAGTGTTTGATTATTAGGTATTATTTATTGATTGATCAATCAAACTGCTCCAACTTTATAACGAACGAACGAAGTAGAGTGTTAGTCACTTTTTTAGTTGGCAATAATGAGTTAATGCAATTTAAATTACTAAGAAGAAAAACTGTGAAAGCTGTGGTTAGTGGTTGTACACATCATCAGACAGAAATCTTACTTAATTCGGTTTTGTGTCATGTCAATTGTGCTCGTCTCGTTCCAATTATAAAATTATTGTAACAAAGAGGATCGTGTCACCTGTGTCCTGTCGTCCTGAGTTTGATTCCCGTTTTGAGTCGATCATCTGTTCTGTATCAGGCCAGTGAAGGACTCGACAAATGACTGTCGTGCGAGGGTGAGTTGTTGAGTGGCTGATTGTGGGGACAATAATATTTTGTTGTTAAATTAATGCTCTAATGTCGGGGGTGGGAGTGTGGAGTGAGTCTAGGATTATGTATGTCATGATTAGTGAAAATTAATGTGAACCGTGTTGTTTTTTGTTTTGTTAGCTGTGGCCGAGTTGGATGGAAATAGCTGTTTAACTTTGAAATTATTGAACCATTTCCAGCAGGAAATTCCTTTGAAATCGCGATTTGGGATTTTGATTATAATTGACTGGTCCTCAGACAAAATGGACAGTACAGTAATATATTCCCTTGGCCTTGGAATGCAAGTTAACATCAAAAGAACAGATGGTGAGTTATATTGATTTTGTTTATTTATTTGGAGATGTAATTAGTAAATTGGCACTTGGTTGTGGGGTCTAATTCCTAAAGCAAAGTTTAAACCATGTGGTTGGAGATAGATTGGTGGAATACGCAAAAAAAAAATCACGTTTTTGTTTTAGCCTTTTTTGTGTTTTTCAATTCATTCATTCAATTTCAATTGTTCATATAGATAATCATTAGTAATAATTAATCTGCACTTACTACGATGACCTGAAATCATATCAGCGCGAATAACATGCATGATGCTAGGGAGGCTACTTAAATAACTATATTATATTTCATTTCCAAAATTTCCAAAGTTTTAGTGCTAACAGCTAATACTGTTAAATAAATTCGTTTATTTGTAAAACGTATGAGGTTCAAGTGACAATGAAGTCTGAAGACCTTGTGGCGCAACCACGACATAAATGGTGTGGTAATGGTAGAAAGAATAAACTTGAACATTCTCTCCGTTGCGTTGTTAGCTAGCATTGCATTTGTACAAGTGTCAGTTGCTCATATAAGTAAGTGGCGAGTTGATGACCATATTTGACATGACAGGAGAGAATGTGATGGTAAAAGACGTTATATGTGCATGGAGGCGGAGGTAGTGATTATCACTTTTATAGGCACTATATACATACAACCGTATTGTTGTGCCCGTACACTTGCACTTTATTGTTTCGTGTGTGGGCAATGCGCAAGCAGTCAAAGTCAAGTCAAGATTCAAGATTCTGCGAGCTTAGCCAACCCCAAGTAAGGGTGGATGAAGGCACCTATGTTGTTCCACTGACAAAGGCTTTGTTCTTCTTTCAAGTTCATTTAGTTCCCTAAAAAATGATGGAAGATATAATAAGATAAAGTTGAAGTGCAGGACGGAACATGAGATTATGCGGAATGATGGAATGGAATGAATGGCGTGCTTATGCATATTGTAGCTGTAGCACATTTACTGCTATGATGATAATGATTCTATATGATAGTGGTGGATGAAATTGCATATACGTGATTAATTAGCTCTTTTTTATCGTTCTTTATCCAGGACGGATTCATACTGCTGTCGTGTCGGGAATCAATTGGGAAGGCAAAAGTGTTACAGTAGAATGGTTCGAAAGAGGCGAAACCAAAGGGAAAGAGGTAAATAATTAAGGAATTGAAATACCTATGAATGAGTAGCCTGTATTGTTGTATTGATTTATATCTGTTGTAAAATTTTATATTTCATCTACGTATCAAGGTCGATCTGGAATCCTTAGTTGCATTAAATCCTCACGTCACTACACGAAATCTTGTTCCGAACAATGGCCCAATGGAGAATGTCACCAACAACATTGCGAGCAATATCAATTTGACAAACAATCAGAATACAGGCAATGCCCGGCAAACCTGTATAGCAGATATGAGACCGCCTGCTGTAAGTCTTTAAAAAAAAAATTTTTTTTATCATTTAGTCAGAACGCCCTTGACTCTATTAGCGTCGTGTGGTACTTTATCTTGACCTAACAGGAAATGATCATCGTTTCACACAGAGACTAAGACTAGTCATTGTTTGCAAATGATACCTTATTGATACATTCCTCGAGTGAAAGTTATTGGGAGCAGTAGTACAAGCATTTTTTTTGTGACATCATCATCGTGTGTCCAGCTGCAAGTAGATCGCTTAGGAAAGAAAGAATGTCAGAAGTAGGGCACGAAGTAAGTTGTTCCTAATTGGACAGGTGGGCACTCCGAGGAGAAAAGTATCAGAAAGACTTTGGCCGAGAAACTTGCATTCCTTTTTCATGTCTGTAGGGTTGTATTCTGTCTGATAATAATCAAGAATAAACACAGTGGACCTACTTTCCCTTATGTCAACGTGAGTAGGACTGATTGTGATTGGTTTTACTCCATACGTGCATATTACATAATATGCATGCATGCGTCAGTTTTGGTCAAATCACATTTGCCCCATCCAAAATTCTAGCCTTAGTGTTAGTGTAAATTTTGGTGGTGGTGCTTGTGCTCTGACATTTTGTGCAAAGGACATGTTTTGGTGCTGCCCCTGTTCCAGGGGATCTAAATCTTCTGGAGCGCAGTTTACCCCTACTGATGGACATTTTAATCCGGGTGTCACTTCCTGCTTTGATAGGTTGTTGTTTAATGGCAGACTAACTAAAAAGAAAAAGATTGGAGTTTCAAATTCAATGTCCAGTGTTCCATGTGTGTGGAAGGATGCGGGTTTTATTGGGTCACCCTGCACGCAAGGTTCCATCCATGCATCCAGTTCAAGGCACCCGTCATGGACTGGATCATCCTCATCTAGAAAAGTTAAACTGTGTAGGGCGTCTAGGGCATTTTCGACGGGAAACGCGATTACGCAGAGATTTTTGTATGCTCATGAAAAACTACTTCATAGAATTGGTAGATCTCTACCACAAGACTTTGACTATGAACATGCATCAGAAGATGAACTTGATTCAGGTTTGGAGGATGGAAGAGTATCGAAAATACTTTGGGTAAAATGACGTATTTTATTTGCCACTTGACCATTATCTCTCTCATCACCATTAGGTAAAAATCGAAACGGTATGCTCACTCACTGATTACTGCTTAACTGCCTACCTACCTACCTACCTACCTACCTATCTACCTACCTACCTACCTACCTACTCCTTACCAGTTGTTAGGAAACCACATTGGACGAATGACTTTTTCACCACCAAACCCTCGAAAATCTGAAAATCGGGCTGTTTCTGAAACTGTGCGGATTTGGTGACAATAAATGTTCTTTAGTAATTTTGTGTTGTGTGTGTATGCTTTATGTTGTAGATACCAGCAGTCAGCGGTAAGAATCAACNTGTTGTGTGTATGCTTTATGTTGTAGATACCAGCAGTCAGCGGTAAGAATCAACTGAATGCAGGAAACGTTATGCCTAGTGCGCCGAATAATGCAGGTAGAATACCACGTGCCACAAGGACAACCCAGCTAGCACCCGGCTCTGTAAAAATTTCAGAAGCCGTGGTTAACAATGAACTGGAAGATCAAACTATGGAAATTTCGTCATCGCATGTGAACGGTAGCGGTGGTGGGACAGTTACGCGAGCGGACCAAAATCAACTGAATAACACTGCCCCAGCTTCCAGACGACGCAGTAACGTGGTAAAGGAAGTAGAAAAGTTGAAGAAAAACAGAGAAGAGAGGAGGCTTCGACAAGCCGAGTTGAAAAATGAAAAAGAAAATCTTATGAATATGGACCCCGGTAACCCCAATTGGGAATTTTCGAATATGATTAGGTCAGTATTGTCAGTCAGATTTTTATTCTGTATTCTAATCTACTATCCACTATAATATTGTGAAATTATGATCAATGGTTTTAGGGAGTATCGTAATAACTTGGAGTTTACGCCGCTACGAGATAGTGACGCCGTTGAAGATCATCAGATTACCGTTTGTGTACGAAAGCGACCTATGAATAAGAAAGGTTAGTTATCGTGGCATAAGGGTGACGGTCGGGTGACTACTTTGTTACTTCTTAATATAACGATTTAATTTGTTAACGACTGGATTGGTTTACAGAAATAGTCAGGAAAGAAGTGGATGTGATAACTGTGCCTAATAAGAACCAAATCATTGTCCATGAGCCGAAGCAGAAAGTAGACTTGACCAAGTTTTTGGAAAACCAACATTTTCGCTTTGATTACGCCTTTGATGAAACGTGCGCTAACGAAGTAGTTTACAAGTACGCAACCTCCTTTCAGCATCAGCAGTTCGTTATATATTTATTTGGTTGTCAGTCAGTTTGTTATTTTGGTCGAATTTCTAATTTTAGATTCACTGCGAGACCGCTGGTTCAAACTATATTTGAAGGTGGAATGGCAACATGCTTCGCTTATGGGCAAACAGGGAGTGGCAAAACCCACACGATGGGAGGAGATTTCAACGGCAAGACGCAGGACTGCCAGAAGGGCGTCTACGCCATGACTGCTAAAGATGTTTTCCGCTTTCTTAAAATGCCTCAGTATCGTCAATTTAATCTCATGGTATCGTGTAGTTTCTTTGAAATTTATAGCGGAAAGGTAAAAGCAAGATTTGAATCTTTAGTCCACACAATTTTTTAAAACTTGGATCATGGTACTGATTAGTTGCTTTACTTTGTCCAGGTTTTCGATTTGTTAGCGAATAAGGCAAAGTTGCGGGTTTTGGAAGATGGGAAACAGCAAGTGCAGGTTGTAGGACTTCAAGAGAGAGCTGTTGATTCGGTGGAAGACGTTTTGAAACTAATCCAATTAGGAAATGCTGCACGGACGTCAGGTCAAACGTCGGCAAACTCAAATTCATCGCGATCCCATGCTGTTTTCCAAATCGTTTTGCGACAAACGCAAGGCCGGGTGCACGGCAAGTTCTCACTTATTGACTTGGCAGGAAATGAAAGAGGTGCAGACACGTCGTCCGCCGATAGACAGACGAGAATGGAGGGAGCTGAAATCAATAAATCTTTGTTGGCTCTGAAAGAGTGCATTCGAGCGTTAGGGAGAAAGGGTGCTCATCTACCATTTCGAGCCAGTAAGTTGACACAGGTTCTTCGAGACTCTTTCATCGGAGAAAAGTCAAGAACCTGTATGATCGCCATGATAAGCCCAGGACTTAGTTCCTGTGAGCACTCGCTTAATACGCTGCGCTATGCTGATCGAGTAAAAGAGTTGGCCGCACATGATCCCCTTGAGTCAAAAATGACGTCCGTACCAGAGGACGACGTGGAGACGATGGAGAGTGGAGACGATCTTGCTCAACTTCGATCTCTAAATGTATACGTGCCGCCTTATTACTTACATACCTACATAGCACAAATTCTGATGCGAGTATAGCTATCCTTTATGTAAATCGAAATTTGTTATCGTTTTATTTGTTATAGGAGGGGGAAATATCTGGTGAGTTATTGACATTCCACGAGACAATTTCAAAAATGCAAGAGGCTGAAGATGAGATGGTAGAATATCATAAGCTTATAATTGAAGCTAACGGCCGTTGGAATTCCAAAGACAAAATACTGTTGAGTATGACCAATCAAGTGGAATACGATCAAGAAGGTACTTACGACCAATTCTTATTTTTGACTTGTAAAAATTAATGTATGCATGTATGTGTGAAAAATGTACAAACTGTAAAAAAAACTCTTTTTTTAGCGTATTCCCAACAACTGGAGGATCAATGTTTGGAAAAAATAGCAATGCTGACAGAATTACGAAGCAAAATTGCAAAATTCCGAAACTATGTTTCGGAGGAAGAGACCATGTCAAAGAAGATGACTAGTAGTGCCACTCCCCGTAGATAAACGCAATCCTTTCAATTTGCTTTTGTCATCCATCATCAATTATCAGGCGTGATTCATTTCTCAACAGACCTCAGCAGTCTACTTAATGCAACCACTTCTAACGTTTAATTGTTTTCATTCATCATCGGTCGCCGATATGCAGTCATTTACTCCAGCTATTTCAAGGCATACCTTAACTCTCCTTAAAATACGCTATTGTATTATTCCAAGATGTAACCAGTTGTAATGTAGTAGCTAGCTAGATAAATTAGTTACAAATACACAGCGGTCTCCAACATTATCTAATGTATCTGGAAAAACTCTAAGCTACCTAAATACCTATTCTACTTACTATGTATGTAACGTGCTCTTCTAGTGATTTTGCAATGGTCACAGCAGCCAGCAAGGACCTGATGTTGATATTATTGTTATTTAGTAGTAATTAAAAAAAAGTTGTCAGGAGCGGTTCCCCCACCATGCTTCATTACCATAACTAACTAATCAATCGAATAATTTTACTACTCCAAAACACAAGTAAAACCAAACACCATCTCTGGCATTTGCACACACAGCAGCAGGTGAAACTATTTATATAGTTGATAATGTACTTATTCCTAAGTAAGCTCTTTTAGGGTGAACGAATAATGTGATCTGGCGATTACCTAGTTTGTTTTTTTTCTCGATTTACCAAGAAGGTGAATGAAGGAGGAGGAGACTGGAGGAAGAGGTGATAATATGTAGTAGAATCGGAGAGGAGTCAATGCGAAGTATGTAGCGATCCCGTATAATTATTATTATTATTGTCTCAGTCCTCATCCTCATTGACGTATATCATAATAATGGTTTGCTGGTTTTTTGTGTTTATTTTGCAGTGGGGTCCATTATTTTTTACTCTTCTCCTATTACCATAATATATACATTGATAACGCTTACTTACAAGTGTAGACCTAATATTGAGACAATGCTTTGTACTAATTTTTTACATTTTAGTCACCACGCAGAACTAGCAGTTGTATATAAATAGGAGGAAATAGGAGGTTTTGCGAAACGGTAATAAAACTGAAACTATCGATTTTATTGAAAAGTGAAATTGCATGTACTTATTTATTTACTTATTATACGAAACTCATGCAACAAAGATACACAAATGCACAATAGTCATAATACGACGGTATGGTTATAAGTCTTTTTAATACATACAGGGGTAACTAGATTTTCAAGGAATGGTTATTACCAAAAAAGTTAACATTTACGGATAAATAAACATTATAGTAAAGTGTGTAGAAGTACGTACCACGCTATAACGTATATAGATTAAACATAGTTATTATAGTCAACTTGATACATTTAGTAAATGTTAATCGACTTCAACCTATTAACGGATTTATTGCATCAAATATTTGGTTGTATGGCAATTTTATACCTACGAAGTGCTTAACTATTATTATGCTGATTTATCTATATTCGTCAGAGTCTCTTCGACCATTTAGTCTGCCGGACTTTGCATCTGTTACGATTCCCCAAACGTCTATCAAGAAATCATCGGTAAATCCAAAGCACTCTAGGTCCGAGTTATCCACCGCCTCTGCTAATTCCATTGTGTTAGTTTTGCTCATTGCCATTTCAAAAATTTGGGTAGCTGCAAATAAAATGTGGCAATTATTATTCAACCGCTTATCATACTTATACAAGTTCAGAGATTCGATCATTGAGTCGTACCAAGGTCGGTATCATTAATCCCCATGAAATTCTCCAAAAGACGGTTGATATTCTCTACGGCAGTTTTCGCCAAGTCATCCGGCTGTAATTGAGCAGTTATTTTCATGGTCATATTTAAAGAGAATTACACGAAGCTTAAATCGGACCCTCGTTTTAACTCTGCTGTTAATCATGTCACTTGTCGTCACTTACTGCTTCTTCGATTTGCGCAGGTCCATTAGATCTAAATCTTAGCGTCTCCTTTCCACTACCGTAGCTCTTCGCTTTTCCCTTCTTTCCATCGGATTTTGGGCCAATGTTCACTAAATAAATGAAGAGACGTGTTCACGTGTTCTGCTAACAAATATTCATTATTCCCTTTAATTATTTATTATTATTATTTGTTAGGATGATGCAATTACTGAATCCAGCCTTAAGTGGTTCTACAAGGCGAATAGTGAAAGTCTTTCCCACGGGAATGGCTTTAAGGTATTTCGCCACTTCAACGTGTCTCCAGCCAACAAGATTCTCATCATCTATTCGCTCAATATGATCCCCAACCTATCGATAGTTATATAGATAGACAGCCAATTACGACGAGAACAAGGGTAGTTCGTCAAACTTGGAGTCGTGCCAAATTTTATACCTGAATAAACTGAGACCTGTCAATGATGGACCCATCCCTGATACGTTTAATGAATGCATACCCGTTTCCATTATCTGTAATGGTTAGACCTAAAGCTTCCTCCGTTTTCGTTACTTCCACTTCCTTTTTGGTACCTGCATGGTTTTAAAGCAAACACGCATGAAATGAGATAAAGTTCACGTTTTCTCATTATTATCATCACCGCTCTAGCCTCAAAATCCTCAGTCATCCATCATGATCAATACCTTTACGATGGACAAAGATGAAGTCATCCAGACAAAGCTGAGCACTCAGTAAGTTTTCCATATCGATTCGATGAGTGTTCAAGGTGCAGAAGAGGATCTGTCAGACCAAAAATAAATCGATTTATCCATATTCATCAATTACCGATCAATTATGTACATTTGATAATATGACACGACAATGAACGTAAAGTTGACTTTTGCATTAGTTGCACCCGAGCGAGTTGCAACATGCAAAAATCATCAATAAATACATTCAACAATTTGCAGCACTCTGTGCATCATGTACATAAGCTCATATAACGAGGCTAATCACTTAATTACATACATTATGCAGACTTGAAAAAAATCCGGAATACCGAACTGGTATGAATTACGTGCCATTATGATAGCACTAAGCATAATGCATAGTGGTTTATAATAAATGATAAAACCATGCAACAACTACACCACTATTTCAATAATGGGGATCCGGCCGAGGAGCAACAACAATAATAATATGAACACAGGCAGCTGAGTGAGATGCAGTCTTCTTTTCAGTAAACAATGATCCTTGGTCCTCGGCTACGTACCTACCTACTACCTACCCTACACACCACACACTGGCTGAATGACTGAACTTTATCCCTTATCTCTTATCTCAACTGTTTGCGCCA
>JAANSN010001800.1:0-29464 GCA_036850665.1 Dicranocentrus wangi | reverse complement strand
GGCTTGTTTAATATAAGTGTATAGTTTGTAAATCCGTCATCGTCCCCCCGAGTAAGTATAAACTCTGACTTTGTAGAAAATTCTATGAATCAGAGAGTAGTGATGATGATGATGATGACGGAAGGGGTTGGCAGCTTGCTTGTCGACAAATTAATCGAGAAAATGGTAAAATGTCAAGATCATCAAGCTAGCACAACAACAAAACTTGCACTTGATGTTTGTTGCATATTGTTGTGACCCTCGAGACCCCGTCTTGTTCACATTCACGTGACATGCAACTTATTTCATTACTTGATACTATACTCACTGTTCTTCTTCTTCTTAATTAATTACACTACAAAAATGTTTTTGTTGACTATTGATCAGTGGCTTATCTCAAATTGGGAATATATGACTATCATCAGTATTACCTAGGATGTATTTCCTATCAAACTTCATTTTTTCTACGTCTTCTTATCTGTTTGTTTGAATATTGAATGCCTATCCACTTGAGCAGCAAGTGATGCAGGGTATTTTTGCTCTATTCGATTACAAATACGACTTTTAGCTTAGGTATGTCAAAACTACGAAGTCACAGTTTTTAAAATAGGAGTAGCACCAGCTTGAATCCAACATTTACACGAAAACCCAACCAAAGCCAAGCCTAGGCGGAAACCTACTGAAAATGACAACTGACATTGCGAGTGAGTGAGTATTCTCGTTAGCATTATTATTAGCTCAGCTCAATCATGCGTTCATCTGAATGAACTTTTGTATAAAAATACGTAGTAACTCAGGTTCGCAACAGGTTACATAACAAATTATAAGACTACTACATACTACTGCCGACTGACACCTGCTCTGCGCACCGCATTCTTTGCGTTAATTTCACTACACATTTTTTATAGCCGCGTATCGCACATTTTCTACAATTTACCTTTTCGAATATATGTGAAACACGTGAGAATGAGTAAAAATTGGTAGGCACTAAGTTCCTTTTGTTGTAAAACAGGGCACAATAAACAATATATCATTCAACGCGAGTTTGTTTCGTGTGTTGTTGTTGTTCCTTGAGTGAGATTAATCGGATTTCACAAAACATTTTTCTAAACAATACACTCAAAAAGTATATGTGCTCGTCGATGCCCCCAGAACGAACCTCGCTCGCTGAATCGAACTATCTCTTTCAAACCACAATTTTTTTCTTAACGCGCGGCCGTTTTTCATTCTGAATAATTTTCTGCATATTTGCAAAAAGGAGCAAAATAAGGGTTCTTTCTAAATATTATTATGCAGTCTACCAGTGTGCACTTGTTCTACAACACTGACAACGTCAGCAACCAACAACCATTATTATTATTATTCATTTTCTGTTATGAGCAAGTTCAATGAAACAGGTTTGATGTGAGTTTAATCAGAATCATCACTCACGTCCATGTCCACTCATGCTCTCACTCGCTCCCTTGCCTTCTTTCGTTCTTGCTCCTTCCCTTTTCATTTCGCAAAAATCTTTTTGCATCAACAACACCGCGATAATCTCTACCTACACGGTTGCATTACCATCATCATCATCATCGTCACTACGTTTTTCTAGGTACATCCACACCTTCTCAACCAACCAACAACACCATTGCCCTTGGTTGAATCCTCTCATTCACTCCGCGTCAGACTCTAGTCATTTTAGATTTTAAAAGGCTCATCCACTTACTACTTGAGCCAAATGCACGAAACGCGAAATACCTTTTCCCCATCTTATTGCGTAGCTCACCACCACCACCCAACCAAGTAATAATAATTACTTTTAGGCCTTACTATGAATATTCAAGCGAACTTACTTGATTATGCAGGCACCTCGCGATAGCCTAGATATTCAATTTGATTTGAGAATATACCGTTGCCGTTCCAATTCGAAACAGATTATAACCAACTTCTCGTTCAGTCAGTCACTGATAACGCAGCAAACCAACAAATCTAACGTGATATTTATCAATCATTGCTACTGCGTCTACCAACCAAAAAAGGGAGTAAATGAACACTCGAATTATCCCATATAGCAGCGTTGAAAAAAAATATAGCACAAGATGGCCACATCTGCCAAAATTCCCCAGTCTCAGTCAACTCATGCCTTTTCCCAAGAAATGCCCGTGAAATATATTTCATGGAAAAAGGGAACAAAGCAAAGTGTGAAATGGAAGCTACGCACACAGCTCACAGCTCACACATTTTAAACACACACCACAACACAACGCACCACAACGCTTCGTTTTCCACTACTGCAGCCAGCAATCGACTTATTATTACTTACATCCTACAAGTTTTTGGGAAGAAGAAGGGGGATGATCGGATGTGGATGACTGGAGTACGACCAAGAAACAAAAATTATCGCCGAGAAGTCCAAAGTAAAGTCACCTAACTCTCTAGTCGCCTCTCGTTTTTCCATCTCCCTCGTTCACTTTGCCCAAAAATAAATACAATCTCACTTAAGAAGAGCCCCACTATCACATCACTGTCAAAACACATTCAAAATGCATGCGAGTAGTACATAATATCATGTTATGCATTCTATTCTATCTATCGCCTCGTATATTGTATTGGGATTGTGTGAGCGTGTGAGTTGCTTGCAAGAGAATGGAAAAGGTAGTGAGTAGTACACATGTAACTCCAATAATAAAAAGAGCTCCTTTACAGCACATAGGTGACTATAGGAGGCAGGAGGGAGCAAGAACATTTTCATTCCATGTTTGAACACATGGAAAATAGAGACTGGGCGATGATGTAAGAAAAAGGCTGTAAGTTAATCCTATATATAATATCCTACCAGTTTTGCTGCTGCGGACGGAGATCAAGAAGGTATATATGATTATTATGAGGACGGAGAGTGGGAGAACATAAGACTAAAAAAATATATATGTATATTAAGGGTTGAGAAATGCATTGCATAAAAAACCAGGCAGATTATAATACATGTGTGTACAATACAATAATAAATGGATTGCCTAATGTGTGGAACACAACATGCATGGAACAGTTTTTATGGATAGCGAGTGCATGATCATAACCATATCATAACATAACAATATTAAGTGAGTGCGTTGGTCTTCTAATAGTTGTAATAGTCGCATTGTATTTATTTATTAGCTCCTTCTGACAATGCGATTGAGCCAGCAGCACAGGGACCTTTGGATTCTGTATCAATCATGCAGTATGCAGCTGGCTATTCCACAGTAACGCATCATATAGAAAGCGTTAAGGTTTCTGCATCGAATTCGGAGAGTGTAGTAGGCAGGCAGGTAGTTATATTAAGTGTGTGATTAAAGTAGTCGATTTGACACTAGTACAAACGATTCTCATCTGTATTCTCCGATTTTTCTTCAGTTATCACTAATACCATCTCCTCCTCAGCTTGCTGCTGCACACCATGTTAGATGGAATCAGCGGTAGATCTTGTTCTCATGTCCAGTTTTATATGCATATGTGCTGGTGATTTTGGTGCAACACCACGAGCAAAAGCAATTTACATACATACCTAGGTAGGCAGCCAGATTTTACTATTCCGCTCGGCAACCCCATATTTTGCAAAATCTCCATCTCTAGAGGCAAATAATGTCATATAATGCAACACAATCAGAAAGTCATTTGGAGATGATGTTGGGCGATAGCAAAACAGGGGAGAATTGCATAAATTTAGTTTGCTGGTTGGTTTGGAGCATGTATACATAGACACATAGACAAGTGCCGAGTTATCACTTTAGCAAAACGAAGAAAAACCACTTGGACTTTCATGAATCATGATGACTAACGAAAAAATCATTTTTGCTGATTGTGGCTACATACAAGAACCTGCATGCTTCTAAAGTTTCAAGAAGTTTATGGACGTCAGCAGAGAGAGAGAGAGAGCAAGTGGCTACGCGATTCATGGGGAAATCAAGGATTGTTTTGTGTTTTCGTAGACTCCTTTTAAATAAAAAAATCCTGCTGACCACTATCATCATTATTACCTTGCCGTCGAAACTCATTTCAAATATCATTTTCACAAAGGCATTTAGAGAGAAGCTGTACTATAAGCATAAATAAGAATCTTTAAATGTCTGTTAATATCAAAAGCAAAAATAGGGGTTGTACATATAATATTTACTCGGGTTTGGAGCTTACAATGCGTTAAGATGATTTCTCCTTCGAAGAAACTCATCCTTTTGCCTTTTAAAGGGAACAGCAAACTCTGCAAGGGAAATATAATGGTCCAGGATTCAGGCTGAATCTGATGAAATTGGTGTTTCTTCTATCTTGTAGTCATGTCATGGCATATATCGTATGTATTCACGCGAGATGAACAACAAATATTTTTAAAACTGAGATTTAATGCATGGAATGAATTTATCGGCTGAATTGCACCACCACACCACCATGCACAATCCGTACTTCGACTCGATCACTTTGTTCACTTTTTTGTAGATCAATTTCATGTTTGCAGAGGGCTACAGCCATACATGGCGTGTTTTACAAAAGTGAACACTAAAGTTGCATTGTCAGTGGAGGTCACGATATCAAATGCCTGGAGCCATTAGAAAAAGAAAACACTCATTTTCCCATTCATTTAATTTCTTGCGTGGACTGGGGGATTACACAATTCAATACGGGATAGAATATCAGCAGAGAGGTGTCTCAATATCATGGACAATATATCATCCAATTGCTCAAGAAAAATGCAGAAAAAGCAGACAGTGTTCTTGTAACGATCCGAGTGTTTAATTTTTTCCACAGGGAATCTGCATATTATTTGTTTCCCATGAAGCTCGGCTTTTCCATGAATTGCAAAAGCACTGCCACCGCCACCACCAGTTTACTTTGTACTTTGAGCTTTTCCGGTGGTGGTGGTTCGGAGTTGAGATTTTGCTAGTGTATATTTTCTTGTTTTTTCACATGCGGACCAGATAAATATCTCGTTCGGTTGATGTTTTTCCACACGGAGCCCATAAATCATCACATCACCAACATTTTATAGGCTAATTACCGGTTCACTTGTTTGGTTGGCTGTGCGCATTCCTTCTCCACAAAAAATGCTTCTCCTTTGCATGTTTCTTAATAACGACATATAAATATGAATAATATGGATCACTGCGTAGATGCTGCTGGCTGACAGAGTCACGTGAGGAAAAACAGGCCACGACCAACATGTTCACGACAAGACGAACACTTTTTTAAATCCTTTGTTGGCATCACACAGTCTGCCAAATCCCAGAACAAAATCTTATAGATGCTCCCAACTAGAGAGAGTGAGAGTGAGGGAGAGATCATGCAAGTCAACACAGAGAGCACTGCTACTTTTGGAAAGAGATATCCAGTCACAGCCAAGCCAACCAGCAGCATGCATGCTCAATCCGGAAGTAAAACGTTTCATTTCCCGTGAAAACAATTTTTTTGTCAAATCTTTAGAAAAGATAATGAACGTCTCTATGTGGCAAAGAAGAAGAATTCCCCTGTTGTCATAATTATTCTGTGTGTATAAAGTAGAACTCTAGTTGAAATTGCACAAGCAGGAGACAGCAGGTTCATGTGGGAAATCTCGATAATCGGTACGCATTAGTAATTTGTAACTATCCATCCCCTTCTGGCAGATGCCCAGGCACTATTAAAGTCCCGAGTCCCGACTCCACCAAAATCACCACGAAAATCCGCTTTGCAAACTGTCTTACACTTTTGTCTGGTAACTAGCTTTTCAGACTCTTGCTTGCTAAAATCTTTTTACATTCCGGGTTGGACTAACTAATACTTCATTTTTTGAATACAAGAATGGGATGATGTATGGTATGGTAAGGGAGAAAGAATCGCAAATGGATAATTCCCCCACGAACATGTGCCAACAGAAGAATAACTAACAAAAAAGAGCAAAAATAACGCACTCCTCCTGCCTCTAAACTGAACGTGCACAGAGTACTATACGCAGAGGGAAAAGAAAGTTCAACAGAACTAAAATGATAACCGCGAGCTGTTATGTTATGTTTTTAGGTACGTGAATTTGTCGTCAAGCTCGATGAGCACTGTTCAGTCAGGCCATGCTCTGCACACACGGCCACCGACACTGACACCACCACAACAACACATACTCAACTCCTCCGGTATGCATGTACCACCACCACTGGAGTTGAAATGAAAATGAAACGGGAATGGGATGAAAATGATGATGAGCAGTTTCCTTTTTAAAAAAAGGGGAAGCCTCGGTGAGTGAATGAATTGGATAGGTTGCGTAGATTCCCTATCAGCCTCTATCCTACAATATGCATCTCATCTCGCTCGAAATCTCCATGTACACTTTAGACATTGCACAGCCGTACAAAAAAGGAACGCGTAGAGGAACAACACATGCACACATTGCTGCACACGTATACTTAAACTCGTTCTTGCCGTTTGGAGTTTGAATGTCAGGTTAAAAATCGTCGACGGAAGATAAGAAGCTAGGAAACGCATCCATGCGCACGGAACATTCATTTTATGAACTTGCAACTCAATATTAGTGCTAAATGCTTCCTACTTTTTTTCTAAAAAAAATAATAATAATCCTACATCATCAACCTCTGCTGGTTTACTTGCTCTCTGCGTACTTTTGTGGTGGTTAAACTGGCAAAAGTGTAACTAGCCGTGTACACACAGTATACACACTTGTCTTAATGTTACATGTGAGATGAGGAACACATACGGTGTGAAGAGTGAAATTTATGCGTCTATTATTGCACAACATGGATGGTTATATTCCACGGCTTTCATCGCATAAAAGCGACTTCACGATTAGTTCACTCAACAGCAAAGCCAGAGTTGCTGGAATTAGCCATAAAACAGGAACGAACTTTGTATTATTATTATTTTTTCCTTATTTAAGTGGAAGTAGTGCAGGGAGAGAGAGAGGAGGGGGGAAGTTGGCCAAAAAATGTAACTCGTTCGTTTTGAGTGGAGTACATAAAGATTTCAAAACAGAAGGGATGAGTATGTGTACACGGTACACCGCGTTATTTAATAGAGGCTATATCTTACCAGAGCAGAGCCCACCGTACACCGACATATACTCACGACTCCAGTCTAATTTTGGGTTTGTCGTGATAGGAAAGAAAGAACAGAGTTGCAGGCAAGTATTATAATCAACAACTGTCAAAAAATGTGTATATGTACTGATACTACATAAACAGTATTATGGAATATATCTGGTCTTTCCTAATAACAAGGATCACAACTGCTCCTTTTCCTTACTCAACTCGTCATCATGTAAATAACACGTAATTCCATTTTAAGACGAGGTTTTCAATGTATCTACACTACGCATAATACGGGGGAGCAGAAGCTCATAAAATATTATATACGGATTATGAACAACAGTTACTAAATGCGTACACTCATAATAACATAACATGGCGTACACAAACAAACACACTTTGAAGTTGAAGGTCCGTGAGAAATGAGCGATCTATCTGGACCGTCTTGTTTTGCCTTTGAACTTGCATCAGAGTTTGTTATCTGGGTGGATAGTTGAGCACCATCATCTGCAAATAGGGAGGAGATGCGCGCAGATGATGAGGGTGATACAACAAGCATTTCTCTGATTTACAGTTGTGATCTGACAACTGGTTCAACAGCCAGGGTAATAATATTTAAATTTAATGGGATAATAATGATGACGATGATTGGTGAGTAGGTATACGTAACTGCCGAAAAAGTCAATTGTCAGGTTTGCTACCTTTCTTGGTTGCATTTTTGGAGGATATAATAAATCGAGAGGGATTGGATGGAGGTAAGTAAATAATGAAATCAACTCAGCCCGCATGATATCCTGTCACCGAGGACGAGTTATATACGCATACCTTTTGTATGTAAATTAACCAGAGCAACATTGCAAATGTTGTCGTCAGCCTCATAAAAAAGTCAACTCTTGCTCGTTTCTCATTGGGATGAACAAGAATAAAAGGAATGATGACAAGGAGCAAAAAGTGAAGAGGTTTCTTAAGTTCACGTTTGCTCAGGGAATGATGATAGCATATATTATTTATTTATATTCAATATGAGAAAAAGATTTTTTTGTCTTGCTGGGCATCTTGCTCAAAAACTCTCCTCTTTAAAAGTGCCAACCAAGAGGGAAAAGGTGACTTGACAGTTTTAAGTAACTCTCGACACTTCACACATTGAACCTACCTACCACCATGCCAGCGCCAACCGAAACACATCAGCCTTCTATTTCTATTATCCAGAAAAGTGTATCGCCAATTCAGAGTGGATCTCTCTCTCTGTCTGTCTGTTTACCTCTTGAAACGTTTTTATTCCATTTTGATGAGCACAGTATGAGTCTCATCATCCGCGGCGCAGATGTAAAGTCAGGCATCTGAAGAGCGATCTGAAGAAAGCCTTGTTAAATGAGATGTTAGGTGTGGATATATAAATATAAAAATCGTTTACTTCCATTTCTACTTATTATTGAGATTAGTCTACTGCCTCTGCCTCTATTTGTAATACAAGGTTATTGTGCAATGCAATGCGAGAGATTTCTGCTCTTTTCAGAGATTGGAGCTCGAGATGAAAGAAAGAAAGAAAGAGTCTGACTGATGTATTTTACGTTTGGGAGCAAGTGTTCAACAGATCATGGCTCAAAAAAGTGATCAGTTGAGTTTAACATCTGCTCTCCTCTCCTTCTCTCATTGCTTCCAGGCATAATACGAGACAAGGGACTCTCTTGATAGATTTCTGAGATGATGATGATGATGAAACATGCTTCATTTCGTCAGCGTAAAAGCGGAACTATTTAGATGTGGCTGCTGGGAGAAAATGTTGCCTTTTATGGACATTGGATTGGACACAGACTCGTGGAGAGAAACCCATGTTACACAAAGAAATTACTCAGAGAGTGCGGCGTCGACAAGTACTGTCGCCTTAAGAAAACACGATATTGATCATCAAGATTCTGCGGGTTTTATGTAACTTGCTGAGGACGATGCAACTAAAGTATTACTATTCTGAATGTCTATGAATATGTATGCATGCCACTTGATATGTAAAATATTCACAAAATTATGCATTGTGAATGTAGATTTGAGGCAAAATTGTCGTGTTAAATTAGCAAAGCTTGTGGTTAGCGATGCAACCTGAGAGTTGTGTGAGTGATGTAGCGAGCTAATTGAGAAGTATCAAACTAGTAAACTTTTGTTTGCTGAAAATACAACACACAGAGGGCTCTTGATTTCTCTGCTGCATTCAATCAACCATTGTTCATTATTCATCGCACACCGACATCGACATGAGCGATCACACCATCCAGCCATCGTTTTATATATTGTGTAAATTATGTTCTTAAGGACAAATATAGAGCGTTGCAATTTGGGTGTATTTGTTGCACTCCCAGCTCTATCATGACTGACCCGAATATTTTTCTGGTGAGCATCGTACGACTTGTCACCAATAACTTTTTGAAGCACTGGATTAGATGACTCGTCGAAACAGTGATATTATTGCCAGCGGTGAACTAATACGTGATATTTTAGTTTTCCTGTGTAAACAAACCTCTTTCGTGGGGTGCTGGCTTGCTGCAAAGTCAGCATTATTTAGTCATCATCGTCATCCTCAACTCAACTGATCGTACACATTTGTCGCCAGTGAGTCTCGCAACGACGATGACCTGTTCCAGATTTTAATAGCCCAATCATATTTTACTCGCGCATAAACAACTTCAACTATTTACAGGAGTGGAGGAGCAAAATCTTACTCGTCATCATAAATGAACTATCTATGTACTGCTTGCTTGTCATTCATTGATTGAAGCTGCTTAGTATTGAATGAAATGCCAAGTTTTTAACAGAAATGTTGTACATTTAAAAGATTTAATGTATCATCGAATCGCGATAGCATCGCACACACACAGACAGACTCAGACAGATAGCACATATGATGACAGATATACAAATCCATGACAGAACAATCCTTTCAGTTCCGTTACAGTTGATTGATTAAACATTTAAATGTTTTTGAATTGAACTGACACCCAGTTGAAGAGTGACATTTTAGATCATTAAGCTTAGCTGGCAACAAGTGTCTCACAACATAACACTGGTTTCAAACTTGCCTTGCATCGTTTACAAATGATCCCTTTTAAACTAAATAGCACCAGCTTGTATTTAGAGCATTTTGATAGATTTTAGTTTCGCGAAAAAGCATAAAATGTAAAGGCTGATAATGAACAAATTGTTGCTTCCTTACCTTTGCTTTGTCGAAGAAACGGGAGTCGCATGAGGTGATCCCTTATCTTCCAGTTTGGAATGAGGGAATGCGACCTCTGATACCTGCCCTTCCATCCTCCCTTGCCTGGAATCCCCATCGTCCCATGATGATGATGCTGGAGGGTGTGAATCACGTTCATATTCTTGCCGACCCCTTTCTTGTCGCAGTCGTCAATCAAACACAACGAGGCACAACTCCCACTCGCCTTTTGCTTTTCAGTCAATGAGTGAAATTGCTGCTCATTATGACTCTGGATTGCACTCAGGGTATTCAACTTATGCTTCAAATTCGTGTCACTCAACTGCCCTGGCGCATTCCTGTCCAGTTTCTTTTTCCTCGTGGACAAATTCCCATTTGTCATTCCACCGGAAACACTAGCTACACCACCACTGCCATTATTAATCAGTTTCGTTTCTGGAGCACTGCCACTTGTACCATTGTTCTGTGCCGAGTTGTTGGTATTCTCACCTCTCGGTCCAGATGCGGAATGGAGATGTCCATGCACGCCGTGATTGTGATGATGGAATCCACTGAGAAGACTATGCTTCAGGGTATCTGTCCAGCTGCCACCCGACTTTCCTCCACTACCACTGGATGCAACAGTTGAAGGATTTCCATTATTGTCTCCAGCCGAGCAACAACCGCAGCAACAGCAACAGTTGCAGCTGCCGCTGCCAGGAGCAACAGACCCAATATTAAGACCGAGCGAGTTGGGTCCCTCGCCCTTGACGCTATTATTCAAATTTAGGTTCAGGTTCATGTTATTTGTTTCTGGGGTCCCGGTGCACATCTGCTGCGAACACGAGCCTTGTAAGACAGCCCCTGAGGAAGAAGAGCCCTCCGCCTGGCTCTGATTACAGAAGCACTGTGGCCCAAGACACTGACTCAACTCTCCTTCCTGATGACTGTGACTGTGTGTCCTAAATAGAATGCTCCGCTGACAGTTCAGCTCATTCTGCTCAATCTCCTGCTTTGTTGAGCGGATCAGCAAGTTCTCGACCTCGAGGTTCAACTGGTCAAGCACTCGGTCGTGTTTTTGTTGCACTTGAACCACCTCCGCTAGAATGTCATCCGTACTGGAAAAGCTTTTAAAATGTCTGGGAGGACCTAATGGGGGTGAGGATGATCGCTTTGTCGAATTCTCGGTTGTGGTGGTCGCACTACTGCAACTAGTCACTTCACCTACCTCACCTCCTCCACCCTTCATGACAGCAGAATCTGACCCTTGACTCCCATTGTTACTGTTTCCCACATCATCGTAATTCGGGTGGACACTGTCATACTCGTAATTACCATCGGGACTACTACTGCTATTGACGCTGCCCGACTTATTGTTTCCACAATTGTTATTTATTAGCATCAACTCTCCACTCTCCTGCAGGTTACCACCATTCACACTTGCACTATTCATGTATCTAGCCACGTCCTGAATTTCCTCATACTCGTTTTCACTTTGTTCCGGAGAGCTTCCCTCCGTGGTTATTGTGGGAGCCCCTCCAAATCCCGTCCGCAGCGAGGGAGGCAGCCCCTGCAGACTACTCGTATTACTCAGGGTCGCTGCCAGAATCACTTTGTTCGGAAATTGGGTCCCACTGAATCCCAAAATGTTTCCGTGTCCTGCGCAGTCAAAATTATTACTAAGGTTCCGCAACTCGACAGCACTTCGACTCAGGTCGTCTTGCACCTGCGAGTCGTACACGTACGAGTACGGGTCGTAGTCGAGATTGTTATTATTATTTCTTGGTGATCCACCACTTGGGTCTCTTTCTGGCAGTGAAAGCATGTGTTCAGTAGGTCTCCCTATCCCTCCACCGTTCCCATTTCTCCCGGTACTGACACTGCCACCGTGGAAAACGTTCTGAGCTGGGAATTCGGGAGTAGGGAGCTCAGGTCCTGGAAAATGCGGATTGTTGGGGAAGGAGTTGCTGTTGGGTGGCTGTTGTGAACACGTTAACACCGTGCCTGTTTTGTTAATACTGTTTATGTGTGGTCGTTGTTGGTGTGCACTCGTCGTCGAGTGGTTCGGAGGAGGATGATGAAAGAGAAATGGTTGCTTGAGATCTTCAATGTAACCTTCGTCAAGTCCTTCCACCTGAGTGAACATAAATATACGGGACACACGTTATACCACCACCTTTTTTTAAATACACAACACAAATGAGAACTCCGTATGCATGTATGTATGTATCCTATTTTTATTATGCATTTTCTGGCGTATGCGTTCCGTTCAGGTAGGGTATCTATCTTACTGCTAATCTTACAAGAAAAAAATGTCTTTGGTTGGAGCACAATAAAGAAGTAAGAAGGAGCAACTTGACAGCAAGCCCTCACTCTGCTCTCAGTCAGTTCTCACTCTTTTCTGCTATTGCAAAAATCTCTTGCTTTTTGTCATCTTTTTGCACAACTTATTCACAACAGTCCTTTTCAGCAGTACTATAACAGCAACGGCTCCGGCTTGCTCAACAACTTGAGTGTGTACCACAATGTTTATTTTGAATAGCAATCACACCAATTTGTAACTTTTACTCAAGAATAAACACAGTCTCATGGATATGATGATGATGAAGGAAATGGGATCAGGTACAACGAGCGTGAGCCGTGAGCAAGGATATTTAGGAGTCAGGCAAAATCACGTATGTCTCATATCTGATTCTCTCATTTGAGATGAGATGAAGGAGCATTATGCAAATTCTAAAAATACACAAAGCATGCATGACTACAATGTGGGAAATGTGTGGTGGTAGGTTGTAGGTAGCAGGAGGGCTTATAATCAATTTGACTATTTCACCTTATATATTCTTACGATTAGTTAGACAACATATTCCTAGATATTCCTTTTATGAGCTGTTATCGCCGTTCTCTAATGGACATGGACATAGCGAGCGAGAGCAAATAAAGTCCATGACTCTCGCGGGCCTAGTGCAAAGTGCAATAATAACAGTTTTCGATATTCAATAGAGAATATGTGCTTATGTATATTTTACACATACAAGTTTTATACACACATAAAAGTGTATATTTTACATTTGGCGAATAGTAGTGAATAGAGCTATTAAAGAAAAGAAAAAAATTGCATGTCAAGCAATATTTCCTTTTGCCACTACAAAACTGCTTCCCTTCTCAACTCAACATGCATTCGTCGATTCAACTTGAAACTGCAAACGTGTGCAGCAGTTGACTTTGGCATGGTTTTCTTTATTTGCACGTAAAACACCTTGAGTCATGTCACACCAGAAAAAAAAACTTTTTTTGCGAGCTCATTTTCAGCTCGAGCCCACCAGCTTCTTACACACCTCGCATAACTCGGCGAGCAATAAACAAAGAAGGATATTATGTTGTCGTTATAAAAATGTAAATAAATAAATACCTTGAAATTATTGAGCCAATTTTAGACTCGCACTGTCAGAGTCACAGCAAGTCTGTTTTGGCTCACAGAACACGAGTTAGTTACATACGCTCACACTCCCACACTCTCAGTTAACCTATTACTTATTTCTGCTTCCTTTTCCACCATCGTCCAATATAATCTTTATTGCCACACGTAAAAATCCATCTTCCTTCCGAACCTATCGATACAAATGTTAACAGATGGATTGGGAGCGCCACCTCAATCTGGTCACTACAAAAATATAAGCACCAGCAGCAACGTTGGTCAGTAAAGTAAAGAAAGACCGGTTGGAAAAGATGTTCTCATTTCCAATTCTGGAATATTATGGGATGTGTATGGCTTCCTCGTACTAATGTTTCCACTTTAATACATTCCTTGCGTAGGTACATTTCCCATACGGATGTCCAACCCGCCAGACTAATCTGATTGCAAATGGACTTTTGCGTCTAGAAAAATAGGTAGCCGGAGTGACTCAACGTGTTCAAAGAGTCATGAAATGAAGAAACGCTCTCGTAAATGCAAATGCTCTGCGTTGCTTGCTTGCTCATCAACCGACTACATTAGACTACTAAAAATTCACTCGGAAGCAGCAAAGCGTGTAAGGAAAATCGAACAGTCGAAGTCGAATCCATTAAAAATGCATATTCACGTAACGTATACCTGGCATTATCCATAATTGACTATCAAAATATTATAGTGGAAGGTACGGAAGCTATATTGGTTTATATAGCATTTTAGTATTTAGTGCGGGTGCTTATCGAAGCGTTTTGCTTGCTCGCTTGTGATTTGGGGAAATGCATTTTACTGTGTAAATATTCGCCAAGGGTGGGGATTGGATTGGGGATATGCACGCATATCGCATGCATTTTCACGTGAACCAATACTAATTTCCTTTCCTATTCCTTCGACTCGTACGCTCCTCTTCCGTGTTTACCCCCTTTCCCTCCAGCAGCAGTTCCAGCACCCAAAAACTGGTCGTGTTATATTATACTTAAAATTCACAAAACAAGCTGGACTACTCGGACATGAACTATAGACATTATTTTTAAAAGAATAGGTGTGTTCACGTGCTTTGCACTCGGATAATTTGGATTGCTCATAGCGTTCCACATAGGTAACAACAACAAAGCAGCAAGCAGCCAGTCGGCACGGCACGGTTAGGGGTAGTTAGTAGGTAAGTGGCCCGCTCGATAAAAATTGATTTTCCTTCAAAAGTCCATATACATTTTCCAGCAAAATCATGGAATTAATGAGCAAGGACAAAGGGTCAACCCACTTCTGGACGGGAACCATTAGTCATCCACCGTCCACGGTTACAAAATAAATGCTGGCAATGCGGACAGAAAATAGCAGCAATGCCAATTTTACAAGGAAAATGAGTAGCCCCAGCATTTTTTGAACGCAGAAAGGGAGGGTTTTACCAGGTAAATATCAACAGGGAAACGTGAACGTATATTTCATGCGTATATATTCCCAACTTCTCGCGACGTGACGTACTCTGCATTCTGCTGGCATGTAGGTATGCATGCACTTCATGCTTTGTTCATTTGTTTTAAGTTTTAGCTTATGACTCTGTAGCTCCGTGTGTGTTCCAAGAAGAAAAAATACCTGAGTAAACTGCACTCATAAATAAAAAATTAACATTCTTCTCGCTCGCCCATCGTCATCGCCTTTCATCCACCCGAATGCGATGCGAATGCACAAGACAAAAGTCAAGCAAATAACACGCTGGTAACTTATGGGATTCAGATTAATTTGTCTTTGAGGAAGACAGCAAGTGAAACGATAGGCATCTATACCTATATGCTTTTCTCGACATATCCATGCATGTGCCACTCACTACCAGGGTCTCTCTGGCATTGGTTATTTATTGGATAAACTACACCTGGATAAATCGTGATGTGCACAAGCTGTACAAATCATTATATGAGAATCGAAATGGAGAAGGAGCGATACACATCTTTTATTGTACATCGCATGAGAGTATATTAGCCATAATACATCTCATTTTTATGGACAGGCAGATTCCCACTCTGATTTGAAAGTGAAGTGAGCACGAAAATTCATTAAATATGAGAGAGAATGAATATCATTGTGCTATCCCCTGCAACTTTCCTCGAGAAAATGGGCATATACTTGATACTTACATGGATGCGTGTCGGAGAGAATAAAATTCCACTTCATTACACCATTCAACCGATTTGTCTTATTTTCCTGTCTCAGAGAGAATTATTTTGAGTGAATTTTGTCTTGAGGTGGTTACATACTCGTTGGTTGGTAGAAAGAACCGTCGTGAGTCAGTCAGAATGAAACACAATTTGTGCATTCCTTCATACTGACTTGTGACTGTACTGTATTAACAAGTGAGCTGTGAGCAATTGGATCATGTTGATAAAAAAGCAATCCGCCCGTACATGTACACCCTCAATGAAGATGTAAATGAAAAAGTGAAAAGGTGAGTGACCCAGCCCACCTGATTGCGGTTATTTAAGAAGTTTAACGGAACGAAATGAAACGGCGACAGTCCATTGCCAGTCAAATATAAACGCATGTCAATATTTTTTTAATGTTACCTGATCTAAATCTTTATTTTCTGTAAGAAGATGCCAGACTGGGTTGCCCTGTCTCAAATGCGGAGGTCCACTCCGCGTTACGACCTGTGCCACCAGCCGCCCTCCCTGACTCAGTTGGTTTCCTCCGCCCCCACTTGTCACCGTTGTCGTTCCCGGTGGATTCGACAATGGAAGTCCGTAATGGTGATGGTCCGGGTGGAGAGCACCCTTTGCGTTGGACTGCACTACGCTATTAGGTCCATTGAGAAATGGATGGAGTGGTCCACCGTTGTTGGGACTTGTCGAAGCACTCAGCAATAACCTCTGCTGGAGTCTCTGTCGCTCCTGATTCTGGTACTGGTGCAGTTGGTACAAGTTATGGTCCGACGACAAATTGTTTCCTAGCCTGGTTCCCAACTGCTGTTGCTGCTGCTGCTGTCCACTTCCGGTTGCACTTCCACCACCACCGCGTTGAAACTGAAGCTGCCTGTGGTGGTGTTGATTATGCAGATTCTGGCGAAAATTGCTACCACTGCTGCTATTCTGCGTATTGTGGTAATTTACTAGAGCTTGAGCAAATAAAGGTTGATTAGCCTGATGATGAGGAACCACTTGGTGTAACGGGAATAGCACAGATGAGGACGCGCTTAATGAGTTCAAGCTGGCCGCATTTTGCCTCGTGGGTAAATTTTTCTGGGAGATGATGCCACCACGACCCTGGCCCAAGATCGGAACTGTCCCACCGACACTACTGCCGCCACTCGACTCGTTTTCTGAATTTGACAGTTCCCAGTGATGCACATGCTGAGGGTGACGCTGAAACTGGTGCTGATAGGGGATCAAGTTGGGCTGACCGTCCGACGGAACTCCGCCGCTTTGAGTTCCTAGTCCTCCCGATTGTGAGGATAGAGTGCCAGTCTGTCCCGTTTTGACACTCGTATCCACCGGAAACTTTGACTTCCTGTATGGCGACGCAGTGTAACGAACGGAAAATGGCCAACTTTGGGGATCCTCCAGTCCTCCATTGTACGACATAGCTCACTGCAAAAATATAGACAAAATGAGCTAATTAGATAGATGGAAGCAATATTATATAATCACTGAAGTATACCTTGTCATTTTCATGCAAATCGTCTGTGATGGTGCATTAAAAATTAAAGTGCATGCACACGTATTTTATGTAATGGGATAGGGATGATATTTTGTTATTTTTTCTACCATCGCTCGCTGCACTCCTCTCAGCGTGCAAAATGGCTCAGTCATGAAAATTCGTGATAATAATTAAACTGAGAAAAGGAACGACAACAACCGACAACCGACTACTCGGACGCAATCAGGCGAATTCCGTGTGCAATTTTTGTGCAGAAGCTACAATCAAGTGATACAAAATCCCACAAATTGAGTATGATCACATGAAATATGATTTCATTTTGTTGGCTAATCCTCCCGTATGCTGTGCAATTTGCATGTGGCACAAACATACAAACATGGCCAACTTCAATTACCAATTTCACTCTGAGAGCATGCGACTATGCGAGTATTGTATTGTACCAACTTGCTGTTATTGTTTTAAAACTTGTGAGCTACAAGGATACACTACGACATTTTTACCATATTTGTCAGGTGGAATAAATGTAATGATACTCACAAGAATGGAGTCCGAAAACTGTCTCGGAATCCTTGCCCCCGCTAAAAAAACTATATCTGAAGCTAAAATGTTCCCTTTTCTAAAAAGTAAACTCTCCTATCGACTCTTCAATTTCATGATGTGATGAACCTTCCAATTCGTACAAAGTTCAAGGTGTGAATAAACTGCGCTGCGGACCATTTTTCATTTCACCGCACCATCGTCCGTTTAAGGAAATGAGAGGCACTTTTCCGAATAAACCTGTAGACTTTCTGAGTTGCGTTTATGCAGAGTAGTTTTATATTATGTGAAAGTAAATGAAGTATGTGTAACGAGAGGAATTACATTTTGTGATTGCATAACAAGCCTTTTCCTCCTCGCGCACCCTTGTTACGTATTCCTCAGACTTTTTAAATCCACTCGCTACGCTACGGTTAAGTTTTGTTCCATCATCATCAACATCATCATCAGGATGAATTTTTATAAGCCTCTAGTCTAATAATCCACTTAATTTAATATTAGTTGAGAGTTTTTAGCTAAACCGTTAAAATTGCAGATTTCCATACAATTTCTCCCATTTTACATGAAAACTCTTTTTTTTCTTGTAAAGCAACATAACATCCATCTCAACCCCAACACCATATTATTTACGCTGATTTGCCAAAAAGGAATAAAATGGTATCAGCAGGTTTGGCTTAGGCTTAAACCTTATAGTTCTCGTATTACGAACTTCTACCATTTATCGCCAGAAAATGTATACATACATGTAAAAAGTTGCATGTTTCACAACCTGAAGGAGTCTGATGATTATCTTATACTATCTAATTTGCCATGTTTATAAAAAATAGCTAGTGACCACGGAAAAAATTGAATAACAATGTGTGTGGGTGCATCGGCAGTTGCCTGTTTTCAGATACATCCAAAACTGACTGATCCAACAAGCCAACAACGTAAAGGGGCATTGCTATGCATGCAAATCATCATTGGGTTTTATTTCTCTGAAAAAAATTAAGTCATTGTATTACAAAAGGTGGCCAAAAAACAAGTGTCAATTTTACTCCCATGTCATTCATGGCATGACTGTATGTATATGTGCTTAGTTAGTTGGTTGGATCACATTAATTGTAAGTAAATTTGCATGTTTGAAACCTGCGTGCACTTTTGCACAGAGACTTACACACAAAATGCGTGGCTGACCGATGGTCCACATTAAAAATAGAATATATAGTAGACACGAAATAATGAGGAATGGTAGGAGGATGTGTTTTATGTAAGCAGGCCTTCAATTCAAAATAATATATGCTTAAAACTCATCATGCTGGGGATTAGGTATTTAGAATTTTTGAAAAAAAATTATGTCAAAAAGCATTGTTCCTACTTTTTATTACCCCTCCTTTTCTAACACTCAAACTTGGCGATGCGGTGCGATGACATGCAGCAACCACACAAACATGTATTTTTTTTAAAGTAACCTATCAACCTTTTCTGATTTAAGTACCCATATGGAATGGATAGGTAGGTCGGTGGTCGGTGCTAGTTGCTGACAAGAGTGATCTCAAGAGCTATCTATGTCTAGCTGCCTTGCCTCCATTCAACTCCCGCACTCCCGACAAAAAGCACAAGGTAGGAAACAATAAAAGGATTGGTGAAGGTATTATGAGCAATTTGAATTGGTATGATGAGGGAGTGAGGGCCGAAGGTGAATATATTTTTGTGTGAGTTTGTAGGTTACTAATAACACCATGTAGTACATACTCCTTCTAATCTAATGGCACTTTCGTCAAGAGAAATTGCATTATGGATGGTGTAGACATGGGTAACTTTGAAAAATGTGCTTGTAGGCTGAACCTACACTATCTATTTGGGTTCTCTCAAGAAGATTTATTTGAAAAGAATGCTGCTGCCAGCCAGAGCAAGAGTGGTTGGAGTATAAACGGACGCATCGCCAAGAGCCTAAACAAAGAGTGAAGAAAAATATAAAATATTATTATGCTTTTTATTATCATGATGGCGATGATGGACCGACCGACCGAGCATCAGCATATTTGAAAAAAAGTTTTCCTTTTGGCTATAACGCCATATATAGAGAGTGGTGCACCGTTTATCTGGTGGGTAAACAGGGTCAGCAAAAGATATTGAAGAGAGATAGATGGCTCGTCGTGGAATAATAATAATAATAACAATTGCTCCTTGTATGCTTTGTGAATGGACTCAGGCTTCATTTTTACTTCTCAGTTTACGCAACAAATGTGGTAAAATGGCAGTTGGGGAACATTCCTCAAGATCCTGATAACTTTTTTCATTTCCTCGTTTTTTATTCAAATCAACATTCCCATTACTCTCCTCGATAGTCACCAATGTGGAAAAATATGTACATGAGTGGTATTTTCCCACGACGGGAATTTCCCCGTTTAAAGACATGGTTGTAAGACGCTGAAATGGATAGCTGATGGCCGGGGGTGGATCCACGAGAACATGAGTTTCCTCTGAAATTCTTCTACTTGCTCAGTGGACAAACAGAGTATTAAAACCTAAAATGTGAGAAATTTCCGTCCGGACCCGAGAAATTCCTTTTGCCTGATCACCAACTCAATGCATTAACTTGTGTGTATTTAATGCTTTATATTTACAAATATTAATAACAACCATGCATGCAGCACTTTCCTTGCTCTTACCTCACATCATTCTCATTGCACGTGTGAGATTCTTATTTCTAGGAATGGGAATTTCCATTCATGAGCAGAATGCGTTGAACTTTTCCCTGTGACCAAAGGTAGGGAGGGAGGGGTACATGAATGAAGCCTTCTCTCAGGTTAATCCTGTTCGCACCATTCTTCTTCTCGAGGAAGATTAGAAATATTACACCTACCGACCACGAGGACTCTTTGCGTTGCACGTTAGACTTATTAATATATCCTCAATCACTTGGTGTGATAGTGCATGAATGATGTATGTAGGGACGATGAAGGGTACTTACAATTGGGTGTAAAAGTACGCATATATGCAAAACAGACGCGAGATACCCATCAACAGGATAATATATAACATTATTGGATACATAAACCATGCACTTTCCGCATAAACATCCCCAACAGAAAAAAGTCAAGGATAAACTAACTCAGCCGTGTGTTTCAACACTTGCTCACCAGCAATTCAGACTCGAGAGGTGAAAAAGGCCTTCACGTAAATATTTTTTGCATTCCTTGCTCCACTCGCTCCACTGTAGGTAAAACACAAACTGCTACTCTTAATCTGTGTACTGTTAATCGCCAAGCAGTTAGTCATGTTTAACTGCCTAATTAATTAAGATTTACAAGACAAGCGAGATAAATCTTTAAATCTTGAAGACTTTTTCCTGAAAATCGTACCTCCTTGCGTATTATATGGATGCTCTATCCTCTACAAAATTTTAACTCTCCTTCCTTTCAAATTGCGATGTACCTACCTAATATGTACTTTATTTGCACCAAGTTTTTTTCTTTGAAACCAAAATCCAAATTTAATGGGTCTGAAATTAAGACGCAAAAATCCTTTGAGCCTGAACACATCTGCGTGCTATATACATGTACTCAACTCAATCACGGAACACATTTTTAAATGCTCCTGTCGAATACAGAATGCAGTCTGTGGCAAACCTCATTTTCATAAAATAAAATAGAATTTAAAAAGTTAAGGAATACATGATGGGGAATGCGCTTTGCTTCCACCCTCCTTCTCGTCAGTTTGCTTTTACACATACATACTGGCTGTATGTCCCTGAGTGCAGACAACTGAAAATGCGGTCCAAATTAATAATGTGATCTCTGATCTCTCAGACAGACCGCCCGACACACACTCTCTGCGCCTGACATTGCTCAGTCAGTCGCAGTCGGAGGGATTATCACAGAGAGAGCTGTTACACCGGAGTGAAATTAAATGTCAAACATTTTATGAACTACATAATCACCCAAGACCATCGCACATGCATACAAAGAGATTAACCATGTTGGTGGTATTCGGCATAATATATAAATCGGCAAGAAAATGGCAAGGTGATGTCGACATTGCTCGCTGTTGCCTCGTCGTCGTCCACCAGTCCACCAGCAGCCACACAGTTCACAGGAGTATAGAGCACCCACCAAAATTTTTGTCGTTATCTGATGAAAACTCCCATTAATTTTACAAACTTGAAATTATGCCTTTGGCCCTCGCGCAGGAAAAAGCAGTTGAGATATTTATTATTACAATGCAATTACACTGTAATGAGAAAGTGACCTACTAAAGTTTGTTGTGCGATACGAATGTTATTATTAGTAGGTACGTACGGTACAAGAGCAGAAGTAGAAATGAAATTTTTGCAAGGCTGCTTTGTATTTCAGGGATTACCTAATTGTAAATATTGAGGCACTGCTATTTTTCGAATTAAAAATTTGCAAATGCCAATGATAAAATGTAGTAATTCTGCAGATAAAAAAGGCGTAATTCCACCCCACGTACTTGCTTGCTGTGATATGGATACGTAATAATAATAATCATATATTATGACTCAAAAATTGAAATCAGTTCACAGTACCAGATGAGCATAGTTCTTGAAGATATTATAAGACTAATGCTGCATGCTGCCCTGCTATTCTGGGATGTACGTAGGTAACTTTGAGTGCATATTGAGGGGCAAAATAATTTATGCGGAATACGTCCTGGTGATTCATCACCGTTAAGTATTCTTAAACGATACGATGTATAGCATACGGTACATGATTTGCATTGCACTCAAGTCAGCAGTGACGACGATCATGATCCCTATTTATCATTTTAGTCGCCATTTCCCATTCAGCCTTCACAACCTTAGCATAGTTTACGCCATGCTAAAATAAAAAATATCGCGAGATTAAGGTACAAACACTCACTCGCAGCTAGTCGTCTGGCAGGAATGCAAAGTGAAAAAGTGACATATCCGTTTTTATAATCTAAACAACCACGAAAATATACGCATTTAACTCTCTTGTCATTTGCTTGTGTGGTTGAAATCTGATCCAAATATTCAAGAGAAACATACAGCGACTTACTGCTCCTTTAATTTAAAATTGCTTGCCACACGTAAACATACATTTTTCATAGTTTTCCCAAGTCATGCTAATAAATACTAAACTAATTAAATACCGCATTGCATCGTCTCGTCACCATTTCGTATTGCGACTAAAAAGCCAAAAGCCAATGGCTGCAGAAAAGAGTTTCTCCATCGTTCATGAATTCTCGATCCCTTTGAACTATACGGACAGATGAGTCGGGGACTCATCATCATCCAACAATTTGCAACGCCATTATTAGTCATTATAATAAAAAGTGACGATATTATGTTGGTTTGCGTAACAAACAATGATAATGATGATGAGTGATAGTGATGATGATGCGGCTGTTGAAACTGATCCCGATACCCATCTACAACACACATTCTCTTTAAATTGGCGTTTTGGTGGTGCTGCCAAACAATACAAAAGGAGAGGGGGAATATTACACATAACAACTGTAATGTATATTTTACTAATTTATAATATGCATCATCATCAATAACACCTTATGGACGCATGTGTGACATAGGGATAATTTTGCGTTCATCACTTCCCTACTCTGACATCTGTCTGACTGACGATAAGTATTAGCCCCACGCTGCGTGAGGAGTGTGTGGATTTTTGGACACAATGCATAATATAGTTCCGTCAGAAATACATTTTATCATTAACGTTTGTGTGTGTAAAAAGGATATTCTTACGAGCTGTATCAATCACAAAGGACATAATAAAAACAATAAAACGCGAAATTCCTTCCGCTTCCATTTTTCATTCAAGACAAACAATGCAATGGGCACTTTGAGTGGCTCCTTATGTAAATTCGCTAACAAATAAGAACGAATCTGAAAATTTTGGTGGTTATTAGCTGTCAAGAAGTGGAATCCACTGAGCATGCTCGCAGCACAGTTCCTAATTCTACTTTCCCTTATGAATTTCCTTGAATGACGAGCAGTCTTCTTGTCGCTCAAATTAAGCACAGCATCAAGTCAAAGGGATCAGTTACTCGGCGCATTGTAATAATTTGCATTGATATGTATCAGTTTGCAATCAGAAAGGTAAGTGGAATGGCGAATGGCGTCATATTATTATTATCTTTGTCAGTTTTGTGCTATAAGTTTATTTGACAGTTGGCTTTGACGTTGTTGTCTCTGATTTTGCTGCTCACTCGCCTCGCAACGAGACGCTCCTCGCGTCCTCAATGAATGTGTGAAGGGGAGAATGAAAAGTGCAAGCGTCATCGTGCTTTGCAAACACAGCAACCGCCGTCCGTTACAGGTTTACATTCACACGGACGGACGGAATGCGCGTATTTTGCGCGTGTGAGGTTGTTTCTTCCTTTCCTTTGTTGGTAAAGTTGTCATTCATTAAGAGAGACAGAAAGAGGAGAAATAATACTCAAAAGACCTCAAAAAGTCAAGAGAACTGAGCCAACGAGCAAATAACTTTTACACGTCTTTGGTGGGGCCAACGACAACAACCAGACGAAAAAGTCAGGTTGTTAAACATTATGCGAAGAAGAAGCAAGTTTCGCATTTGGGGAAACAACAGCATTTATGCATATCCTCGTTGTCGTTGCCGGTGGCTTATTGTTTACGTGAACAATATGCTATGCGAGTATGANTATGCGAGTATGATGGAATCGGCAGAAAAGGGTTGGGTTTTTGCCATGTTTCAGTTTTTCTAGGGTATATATACCAAAACAATAATATGCTTTTAAGATTTTTCTGTGTCACAAGACACGTTTTTTTCTAGCTTTCTTTGCAAAAATTGACCGTTCAGCTCAAGCGCAGCCTGTCAATGGAAAAACGGAATTTTCTTCAAGGACTCAAAATACCTGTGTGAACTTTGTTCATTTTTTGCAGTTGTGCGTTATCGCAAAAACGTTTGAACATTAATATTAAAGTGGGAAATGTGTGAGTTGGTCGTGTGGTGTGGTCTCCCAGTTCAACTCACGTCGTCCTCGTCCTCGACAAAATACCATGCATATTTTGCTCGAAGCAAAACCTCCGCTTCAAGTTTGAAGCAGCGGGTTTTTGTTCCTAATTTGTATGCACAAGGGAATGTGTGGATGTGTGTGTGTGTGTGTGGAGTTTCAAAATATGGTTATTTGTTTGTTGGTTATTGTTGAGGGTTGAACACGGTGTCACACATTCGTCACTGGTTTTGTGTCGAGACGAGAGTCATGGTGTCGATTAGATTGCACCTGAATGAATGCATAATTCAAGTAATAAAATAAAATAAAATATGGAGAGGGAAAGAACTTTTGAATGTGTTGAACGGATCTATTATTGTTGACTTCATTTAGCACACATAGCCATCCTCTCAATCACCAACGACTCCTACTTTACTGTCAATAACTCATAATTATGGTGATCATGTCGAAATATCCCAGGGAGCCTTATCGATTATGTTTATAAGAGGAAGCAGACATTTTTTAAAAAATATTTTGGCAAGCGATCATATCACAAAAGTGAATATAGCAGAGGTCTTTGAAGTAATAAATGGTCTTGACAGGACCAACCTACCTACCTACCTGATAAAGTTGATGAGGCGTGATAACGAAATCAGAATTAATTGTTGGGGATTCTCTTCAATTCCGCTGCTTTATCACTCTTGGATCACTCCTCGCAGGATTTCCAACGAGGTGGACTCATTTCTGGTTATTCGTGTTTTCTCCCCTTTTCGAAGTCCTCATTTGAGCTGCCATGCGCGTAGCGTAGAGCTGCTAACACAACATCACTCTGTACATATTTCCCGTCTTTTTACCGTGGTTGAGCAAGTAGTCCATAAATTATTTTCTGATTACTGACTCTCCTCGAAATAGAAATATGTGGTCGAAATATATACTAGGGATTAGTATGAGCCTCTTGGAATAAACACTCTGGAGCACAAACCGACACTTTTGTAATGAGACCTTGTTGTTTTCTTCCCTATTTACGTACGTGTGTAATGGACCACTCTCGTGGGATTCGTAATAGCACAACACTTCCACTTGCACACCTTGACTCAATTCCCCGTCGTCCACCAACGGACTGACAATGAGCTAGCCCAACATGGAAATGGTGGAGCTGGATTATGGATGGAGCATTGTCAAGGGAGAGCAACAGCCACCGAACAAAATGAAAGGAAACCCTTCACCTTCATTTCAAGTGTATGTATAACTATACCGACGAGTCCAAGTCCAGCTAGCCAAAGACCCTTTGTAGAAAGAAACTCGAAACTCGTGAGGAAGGAGAAGTATCCACGTATCCATGCATGTATTGAAAGGTATAATGATATAGAGTTCCGTGCTCCTTTATAAATACATTAAATTTTGTACACCTTTCCACTCCGCAGGTATTTTCAACAGGGAAACTAATAATCAGTTGAGTTAAGGTGAAGCTTAGCTCAAGGTAGTTCACGTTATAGAACTTCTACTCAACACGAACCAATATGCAATGGTTCAATGTTTTCATTCCAGCTATTTTTACTCTCGACTAGGAACCTTATGGGCAAAAGGCTGCCTTTTCAACAATGCTCACTACTCGAAGGCAAGGCAGCTACATAGTTTATCCTTATTCTTAGATGAACCATATATCTCTCTCCTGACACTCTACCTGAAAATAAAAAGAAAACAATAATAATAATACACGAATACTGTTTTAAGATTCAGCCTGTTGTGGCCACTTGTTGCTTGTAGTTCCGTCCGCTCCACTTACATGCATAATTTTTCTCTCCTTCCTGGCCTGCTGGTAACAAGATCTTCACCTCGAGCTATTTCTTATCAATTTAAACCAGTATGTTATCGCGTCGCCCGGAATGGTTAAGACGATTGTATTACTCGAAGTAGTCCCTACAATGCAATGGATTCATGACTGCATGTTCACAATCAGCATAAAAATTCACTTCCGGTCGGAGCAGTCTAATGAGAAGGTGTCGGGTCTAACAAGCGTGCACAATTAAAATTCTCCACAATTTCAAGACGTTCTTGTAGCACAAACAAACACGCAGTGTCAGATTAACACTCTTCTAATTGGAGAATGCAAAAGTGTATCGTATAATATCCCGTTGATGAATCTCCAGTGTCCGTCTAAATTTTCAGACGTATATACACGAACTGACTGGAGAAGAGCCAAACCAAGGATTCCATATAATATCCAATTATTCCTATGCCAGAAGCTTCCCTCGGGTATGTCATCAAGGGGACAGATGATATAGACAAATTCCGAGAATCACTTTCAATTTTTTAGGGCCACCTCCTCCTCGCTTTTTAAAACGACTCACATTCTTGTCTTTTATTGTCACGAAATGTAGGCAGGCAATGCACTGAACCGTCACAGTCCCACTATTCTCACCTTAAATTATATTCTTTCTTTACCTGGTCGAACCGAATCTGAAGGAATGACATTTACGCAATTGTTCTCTGATTTTTATGCTCACTGGAAAACCAGATTGTATTGCAAGGAAGGGACGGGAGGAAAAAACACATCAGAGAAACTTGCACGCAGCAGTGCACACATCCCAGCCAGAATCCAAACAAATCACAGCAGCACATCAAGTAAACAGTGTACTTGGTCCACGGAAAATATCCCTAGTGGTATGTGCATTTGAAAGCATAAAAAATAAAAAGTTTTGTATGTTTTCTTACAAGCCCTTCGTTTCCTTTACGTTTGAGCTGCACATGTTTTATTTTCCGAGGTACAAGACCAGAAGTGCTCCTGGCAATGATGATAGCCCTACTTGATGTATACTTTACCTTTATCCTGATGATGTCTTTACGAGTTTGTGTTCCTCACTGGAAAATGGATATTTTATTTTATGGGGATTGCTATAATCCACACGGAGAACTACGAACACACTCTTTATGCTCATGATCAGTCTCTAATTCGGTGTGTGCGTAATACTCCTTTCTTATTCATTGTTGCTCTTTCTGGCAGACCAACAATGGGAATGAGAGAGTGCATACCTATACTACTCACTCCTTCTTCTCAAACTCCTCGTACATTCACAACTCCGTCGGCTGCTAGGCTCTTTCTTCAGGATCGCTTCATGTGCATTATTATTATACACGCTAGCTGATACTCCATGTAATATCTCCCGTGAGTGGAGTGAGCAGTGAGCTGAGCCAAAAGGAAAAAGGTAGTGAGGCGAGAGGGATGATGATGGAAGCAATGCAATGCAGAGTGGATATGTGTGCAATAAGTGTGTAGTTATATAAAATGACGAGGAACGATGATGGTAATGTGAACTAAGGTTGAAAATGTTTGTTGTTGATCGTTGTTGCCGTTGCTGCTGCTGCTGATTCTTGCCATCGTGGTTCATGTACCTTGTCTTGCAATCAGAAAACGAAGGAGCATCAGCGGAATAAAAGAACAAGAGATCAGGCACCGTCATATATGCAGCCATGTAGCATCATCATCCTCTGATAATCCCTGCCCTGTGCTGAGCTGCTGTTATTGTTGATAATAAAGTAACGTAGCGTAAATGAGTAAGTACCACGAAGCAAAAAAACTTGCTGGTTTTCAGATTTTTTTGCCAAATGAAAGCCAGGTTAGATAGAATAGCCAGGGAGCAGGAAAGATATCAAAACGTGAGAGATTCAATGCACCCATACCTGTGTGGTTTGGACAGGAGGACGGTTGAATGATACGGTTGGAAAAGGGTGAGAGCTGTTACCTCTGTATTAAAATCAATCCGACTTACAGAAACACACACATTCGCGGTGAGTTGAGCTGAGCTCCGAGCCAACCTTATGCACATTTTTAACAGCAGCAGAAGTCCTCCGAACGAAAAAAAAACTTGCTGTGGGCTTCTTCTAATTTCTTGTGAATCTTGTGATTGTTGATTTTGTGATAAGGAAAGGACGGAGGGCGAAGGAGTGAGATGAATAACATAAATATATATATAACGCCAATGCATTGTTTGTTGTACGACATGATTGTATGCACGTACGTACATGCATGTCAGATTCTCCTTCTCTTTTACCGTGTGACTGGCATACACACTTTTTCCCATTTTTATTACGGAAAAAAGCACACAAAGTGACCGAGACAGGTAGTGGTGCTGACGAGAGGGCGAGCAGTTAGTAAACAGGTTAAAAAGTTATGTAGATGTAGAATATGCAGTAAAAAAATTGTAAAGGAAAAGGATATTATGTGTATGTAGCGTGAACACATGAAAAGGGGTTCTAGCCAAAAAAAAGTGTGTATAAATTCAAGTCAACGCAACGATGCATGCATGCATATGCATCCGCAGGAGGATCCTTCGGCACGAGTGTAACTTTTGCACCTGTCCTACTAATAGTTTAATAATAACTGGAATATGGAAACATCGGCATTATGCTTACTGCTCACCATCACCATTGCATTGTTGAATGACTGTAGATGTAACAGTAACAAGCAAGCACCAGTTATGTTATGAATCACAATTGAATTGAAAGTCGCGTTTTGCGGAGCATTTTTAAAGTTGGGCCACTCCATCGACGGGAAGGAGGCATTTAAGCACAACTGTTTCGTAAAAGTTGCGTTGTGTCAGGTTTGAGTGAACTGCATGAAACACGTTAAATGCTCCGAGAGATAATCCCTTTGAAATAGAATTGTAGAGAAACGCTGCTGATGACAAGGGGAAAATAATCTCTTAAATC
>JAANSN010001799.1:0-29465 GCA_036850665.1 Dicranocentrus wangi | reverse complement strand
ACAGACAATTTTATTGAGTCATAAAATTGCAAATTCGTAAATTGACCGTCTATCCAAATTCAAATCGCTACTGAAATCAGCAATATGGTATTTATGCTTTTTTTACGCTGCACGTACCCTCCACTCCGTTCCTCCTGTTAATGATGTATATCATCACACAAGCTCCCAGAGGGATTTACTCCACCACGCAGCGAGAACGAGGGACCTCTTTATGTAGAATTGAATTATTCGGACAAAATCCTTTCAACCCATTAAATTCAATTACGAGTATCGACCCTGCATAGTTATATAAGCAGCTATGCCAGGCTTCTTAAAATAATTCCATAGGGTTTCTGAATCAACCCGATTTCCAACTTTTTCGTAGCGTCCCATTCTCCAAAAAATTCAGAAAAGTTGGTGGCTTTCATGAAATCCAAGAAAACCTTTTCATTGTCGGTAGCCTGTCAGTTGGTAAGCCGAGGCAATTTTCTCTTGTTGTTCCACTCCACGCCACCCAAACTCGGAGCTGGTTGACTAGAAAATGCTCTTGAAAATGAAGGTTGCCTTTGTTTTGTCTACTTTGTCTGACCATCAAGAAACAGGAGGAGTAGTGCAAATGTGCACATTTCGTTAGCTCGCGTTCGCCATTTCAACCTTTTTGCTTTCTTTGCATATTTAATTGGCGTATTTGATTTGCCTAGCTGCACGTCTGAATCTGAATATTACATGAATCCCAGTGTGGTCATGGGACTACTCGACTGTGGTGAAGGTGGTAACAGCCTGTGTGCGCCTGAACTTTGACAAGATACTTCCCCGTTTAATGGACTTGCTAATAAATATGACTTTAATGATATGATATAAGTTTCTAGCATGAAATCAAACCAAGCCATACGTCATACGGATAATGGCTAAAGATTAAATTCTTACGTCTTAAATAAAGCTATCCCATATCTTGTAATCATCCTCTACAATTTCTGAATCGGCAGTTAAACACTTGGCGCATATCGTCATTCACGAAGATGTACATGATCATAAAGCCCAGCATCATCGAAAAATGCAAAGTTAGCAGGGAGCAAATGGTAAGAAAAAAATCCACTCAGTCTATAAGCAGGTATGCCTTATTCGAATTACTTTTGCGTGAGTCTGTACATCCATCCTACCAGTTTTTTTTATCAACCTCGGTTTTTGGTTCTTACTAAAATGGCAAGAGACCGTAATGTGATATTCTTGTTTACCACAAAACTATAGGTACACTTATACACGCACGTAAAAAATTATCCTTTAAAAATGTAATTGGCTGGAAGCAAATCGAATTGATGGGAAAGACTGGTTAGTTTTTGTGAAATATTAAAATTTTTCCTTTATGGAACATTAAATATTTGTATCAGTTTAAAGTGTGATATTCATCTCCTGCCGTGCCTAAAAACCTTTGCATCTACACATTCCTCACTGTCGGGGTCATAACGCTTTGAAAACACTTTTCCGTTTCCATAAACTTCACGATTATAGCCAAGTTCATGAATTTGCTCTTGAAAAGTTTTGACCAACAAGCAAACGCAGCAGGCGGAAATTATATTATTATTTTCTGCAATTCTCGAAAACGAAACTCGTCTTACGACTTACTACATCATATATGGAGGATATGTAAAGTAATATTTGGATTTTGTCCTTACGATAAGACAGAGCTACGTACGTACGTACATTCAAATACATATATTTAAATTTTCGAGCTGTCTCACCTAGAAAATTCATCCTGTCAATTATTATGTTATTAAAACATGACATAAATTTTTGTCAAACACTACATTTGACATTTTCTTGCATCAGTAAATGTAAAATGTCTGTATGCACATGTGACTGTATTGCTGTCGACATCCCTTCTAGATATTGCCATATGCAATCAACACACTGAGCCATCTTGTCATTTTTTGCTCGGCCAAGTCGGATATTTTCAAAAGTTTATTTCACCTCAAGACCCAAGTGTTTTGGTTGCTTTTCCGTTCCTGTTTTATGTTCCTCTCGTGTATATACACCGTTGGCACTCGGCACAGTTTGAATATTAAACAGGGTACAAATTTTTCAGAAAAAAAAATTTACTGCAAAAATGTACAACTTTTACAAACAGAGAACGCAAGACAGGAAGATCCTTTCATACCAAACCAATCATAAATGGTCTGTTACCCAGCCGCGACCAGTGGGAAATCGGTCAGACAATCTTTTATAATTAGAGATTTTCTTCCGAGAGAACACATGTACACACACATTCTTTCTAAAAGGAACGCCACGCATTCAAACGGAAAATTCACAACTCTCCACACGACAGTGATTATCCACGCAGTGAACGTATGGAAAATTAAAACCAAGCATTTTTTACATCATAATAATATTCTAAATTGTGTGCAAAAGGGGTAAATGCCCATCACATCATGTCGACAAGAAGATGGGCGCTTTTTATAAAGAAAAACTCCTGCTTAGCTCCTTCCGTTGTTTTGATTGAAGTTAAGAGATTAGCCAAGCAAGCCCTTTTGAATGCAGCTCTTTGTTTGTTCGTTTTTCCCATTTTGCTCACATTTCGACACTTAACATGGAGCTGTCCAACAGTTGAATTTAATTTTCGCGAGAGCACAATATGAAAAGGAGTGCATTCAAGTAGAGTATATGATTCATGAGATGAGATCTTGATTAGCTGGTAATTCCAGTTGCCAGTTAAAGTAATTTCCTTTTCTGCCCTTCATGATTTTGTGGCTAGCATCATCAGAAAGAAAGCAAAGTAGTTTTGAAGTTACAACGAAATCGTAACACGAAACTATGGAATAAGTCCTGTCATACGCAATCCACCTTCGTACATGAAGACTGACAATGACTTGTGGCAGTATATGACGGGGCGGGATAGTGCTTAAAATTAAATACGAGGTACATATGCGATGCCCAGGTATGCACATTTCACGTTAGCCAAGTATGTTAGGTTGGTTGCGATAAAAATCAGAAAATATTCAAATTTGATTTGAATTAAATTTGCAGCCATGATAGAAAATTGATTTCGTTATCCAAACCCCGCATTCTAAAACGGATTATCTCAAATGTATTTACTCCGAACAACATTTCCCGAGTTTTTTTCTTAAAGTAGAAAAATTATTTCGCTTGTTGGACATAAACGAACAGTCACGTAAATAAAGACATGGAGTATTTCAAAGAGTTTGAACCGGCGTGTCAATAAATTGTCAGTTGAGACAGCAGAGCGTAATAATGTACAAATATTTCGGTTGGAAATAGCAAAGAAAGTACATGGACTATATGATTTCAGCTCGAAATAAGTGTGCAAGCCCTTTTCTAGTAAGGGTAATCGTACAACCGTAATAATTCAGTTTTATTCATCTTTCATCCATCACGCTTGACGTATTGATGTTTGAACAAGCTTTCGTGCTGGCTTACAACTGATTGAAATATTGAATTTTCTTGCCTTGTACATATATCCAAAGTTGTGTATTTGCATCACGAAATTTATTCGTTATGTGTACTCGCTCAAGTTATAGTTTCAGCATATAATTTGAAATCTAAAGACAACAACGTGTATACTTTAAAGTGTGAATCCAATTTTCACATAGTAATTCAATTCCCCGTGCAAAACACGCCTTTTCTCTTCCACTTCTACGCTCCCAACATTTTCTGATTATGACACTAAAAGCTTCACCAGCATCACATTTCATCCTCTGTGAAATCATTTATTCCGTTAAAATAACTTAACCCTACACATTCATGTCACACACGGCACATTCGTAACATCAGCTTTAGTCCTGCAAAGCTGTGTGAGATCTCATTAGGATACAAAAATAATTACTACCTTGAGAATACACATGTATCTACTAACAAGATATGTGAAAACGACGTGAAAAGGAATGTAAGCAGTTTCCCTCTTCATATTCATGATATAGCTCGTTTTAAACCAAAATAAATGTGTGTAGCTTGGTCTCACTCTGAATCAGTTACAACTCAAGTTTCCTCCCGGTTCAGAATGTTTAGTCCAGTCACATCTTCATTTACAATATTGTAGTGGTTTACTCCGGAGCTACAAGTCGTGATACGAGTGTAGTACACCCTCAACAAGCATTACTTTGACAGCAAATGAATACGTACGTGAGTGTAAAAAGAAATTAGGGAGAATGAGAGAGAGAAAAAAGTGGTTCCAGCGGAAGTTGGATTTTTTCAAAAGTTGGTTTGCTCGTCAGTCAGAGAAAAAAAATCCAATGTTCTAATAACACTATTCAAAGAATGATTTCCATCCTATAACTCCCTATCCACTACAAACTATGTATCCCTTTTACTTTTTACACTTATTACTCATCACCACAACTTTTTTATTAGTATGCATTATGTTCTTGCATCTTAACATGAATATGTAAAAAAGAACAAGTTTGCTTTCGTTTGGTTCGTTGCTTTTGGCATAATATTGCAATGAAAGTCTCATATTCCTATTTGAATATATATTGGATAATATGTAGAACTGAAAAAAACTGACATATTCCAAGGGGAATTTTTTTTATACTTCATCCAATTGTTGCCAGCTCAATGGTCAGTTCACCAGTCAGTTTGTCAGCCATTCACTCAACTTTTTACCTTTGGGCTTCAAACTACCAGTCTATGCCCATCCGATTCGACCATACTTTTAATCTTTTTTTGGCCAAAGCATAGAAACAAAATGGGCTGCTACTAATTTTCTAGAGAGACCAGGCTCATGGTCAGACAAAAATTGAGCAGTGGAGCAGACACACTTGGTAATATTCATAGTTGGTGAAATGCATATTTATCATGTCGTGCTTTCGTATACAGTATACGAAATAAATACTACGTTTACGTATATGGGAAGCAGTCTGCTGGAAAATAGAAATGGAGTTGAAAATATGAATTCTTTTCCTATAAGAATTCCCTCGTCGTGCACCTTGGGAAATAGCCGGCTCTATGAATGGCCACCATATAGGCATATCCCGAACGTACTAAAAACCTACCACCTTATATGTTTTGTAATGTGATACGATGATGGTGTGTTTGTGAGTGATGATGAGAGTTGTACCATGCGATATGTAATACTTTGCGAGTCTCAATTTTTTATTGTTTTTCAGTGGATTGTAGTAGTAGTAGCGGCAGTGGCTATATGTCTACACTATTTACTTAACCGGCAAGCCTGTATTAGACTAGTCACCTAACGATACAACACCAAATAGTAGACTATGCCTGGATTAACAAGGGATTATTATACAATCTCGAGAATTCTACTTTAGCTACTGGTCAAATGCTTGAGGTTTCAGTTTTTCATAAGTTTTATACCATATTCTCCAGTGTTATATAGACATAACATGGGAATAAAACTGCCTTTGGTTATATGTGGAGAGAGAGAGAGAGAGAAAAGGCTTTGTTTCGAAAAAATAATGGCTCACATCCTCCCTCAATATAATATTTCATTTTTTAGGATTGAGCATTAAAATCAGGATTTTATCCGTGTATAATTTCTCTGTTTGGAATAATTATTAAGCACACATCAGCGGTAGGTACGGCGTTTGCCGATACGGCAGCAGCAGTGTACCTTGTCTTGTTTTTCAGGGTTCGAGTGAGCATCAAATTATGACAACGGAACAAGGGTATAAAATGTGTGGACTCACGGTATCCATCCGTATAGGTATTTGTATATGTGTGCATAAAATGGGCATATGAGCGACTCTTCTTCACACAATAATAATTCTCGCATTATTGTTATGAATATTATCACTGGTCATTATCTCATAGAGCATGCAACTTTTTTTTTGAAAAAAGAACACAAAAATCGTTTATATGCTTGTAACCAACCATCCTGCTGATACATAAATCTTTGCAAGGCTAACCCGAAGAAAAAGTCTGTATGTACAAAAAACACTTCCGTCAAAAGGGAAGTCAACTACCTAAGCAGTGATGAACTGCTTAGCATTGAAATCTGCACCATTCTACTAGTAAAACTATACAATCTCATGTAACATTTGTTTAGTTCACATAAATACCGAGTAAAAATCTGTACAGAAAATGCTAAAGGACCTAAGAATCGATAAGTCGAGAGGTTCGGTCGGATCCAACTATAAAAAAATTGCTTACATCTCCGAACAAACTCTTGCTCGCATGACCAAAGCAATACCAAGTAAAATAGCCTTGATTTCATGTGTTAAACGTTCCCTGGCAGTTGTCTTCAGACAATACTACATTTTTTAAACGCTGTAAAAGATCTGACAGAACGATATCATCAGCAATTTGCTATCTGTAGTAGAAAATGCACGATTTACCGCACGAACGAGTGAAGCAGCCTCATGGTAGTGTATATACGTTCTACACATGTTTATACATTCCTTTTTTCCTAAAACTCCCTTGTCTAATGTATGAACTGATGAAGACGATGATGAGACTTGGGTTTTGTTTTTACTCCTTTTCTTTCTCTCTCCATTGTTGTTTTTCTATTTTACCTTTTATAGTCCTCGTCTGCATACATTTTTTCGCCCTGTGCTGTGATGTGTGTAGCATATTTTGGTGGACTACGACGGAGTGCACAGTGCACACGAAAAAAGTGTGAGTGAACGCTCCATGAGCAATAGGATGTTAAAAGTTATATAACGATTTGGGTATGTATCCATGTGTGTCTTTGGAAAGCGAGAGGGTAAAAATGTAACTAATGGGCATCCTTATATAATCCTTTACAATATAGATCATCAGCATCATAACTGCATTATTTATTTCAACGTATGCATACATTTCTATCCGGAGATAATGTGAGATGCCAACTTTGTCTCTATATGTCTGCATCACCCTTTTATATATGACTTTGCATACTACTCAGGCAATAAAGTACTACGCCCCGGGAAGAGCATTAAAAGACCATAGAAAAACATAAAAAATGATTATTTCTTACCCTTCGAACTCAAAGGAATCTTGTGAAGGAGCCACATCATCATCATACAACTTGTTGTCAGCCTAGAATTACCACCATCGTACATTGTATTCCGGAGATGCACAATAATATTGTGTGGTGTACGTTGCTGTTTTTTAAGTTTTCAAAAAAGTTTTTTTACTCACAGAAGCCGCATCACTTCTATACTCCTACAATCATCATATCTCTCTCTCTTCAACTTCGGCTTTGTTGAAATAGTCTCAAGAGTTTTTTAGCGGTGCATAATGAACATAAAAACAATTCAAGTCCATGGAACGAAACGAAGAGTACAAATTATGTGTGGAGGTTTAAGCTAGGAAAAGTCTGGGTAATTGACGATACTCATCGGTGAGGAGCAGAGTACATTTGAAGAAGAGAATAAGAAGAAGAAAAAATCATATATCCTTCACTTTTTTCTCACTTCCTTCACATTGTCTTCTTATATGGGCATTAGAGCGGCAGCTGGTGCTAATGTGCTGCACTTGCTGGGAAAATGATGACTTGACAAGAAGACCTCGACCTGGGCACGATTATTGTCGGTGTAATACAGCGTATTATTATTAACTGAAGATGATGTCTAGAAAGGAAACCCACCGCAGAGCTTCTTCATTAGAGACAAACCGAAAACGTCACTGGTGATCTGTGAGTCTGGCCATCGCATCGCAGAGGTGAATGTGGGGGTTCAACTTGTCATTTTTAATGTTCGTTTAAATCCAATACACCGCATACACACAAATGTACATTAGAGTCTGGCGAAAAAGAAACTTTTTTTCCACTGATATCCTGCCACAAAACGGCAAAACCCGCTTATTACTGGGATTAGCACTAAATATCCATCAATCAGTTTCGAAGCATTTTGAGGTTGTAAACATTAGTCTGATGATTTTGTCCATTTGACGATGATGTCAAGTTTAACTGTTCAAGGTCCAACTGGCGATTTATGTACGTACTATAAACTATATGTTATTATGGGGATTCACGTCGAGTGTGGTATTCTCAATCTAGAAGAAACCAGGAAGATCGATTGATATAATCAAATGTTGCAAAACAACTTTAAAATTATAACTGTATTGAGAGAAGTCATACATTTCTTATCGCAAAAAGCAACAGGAAACATAATGTGAAATTGCGTCGAAGTCGAAACTCAGAGATGCAAAATGCATCTTGTTTTTTAAACCCCACGGAAAATCGCAAACGTGGTGAAAATCAAAGAGTTTTGTGCTTTTAATACTTTACGACTTGTTTTTCCATCAGCTTAGCAGAGAACTTACAGGGCTCATGCCGAGTTTTAAAAAGTACGAGAAATGTTCGAATGGCACGGTAATTCAGAACTGACGCTATATATATATTGGTGCAGTGAATATTACACTATTCAATCTTTGTTTTTGCTAATTGCTAGAGGAAAGTAGGTATGAGTGTGCTCACACAGCCCACATGTGTGCTTTTCTGAGCACACACGCTTATTTTTTCTGTGAGCAGATACCGAGGTTTTTCTGCATATCGTTCACGTTTTGTTTCCAAATGTACACACTTCAATCGGAGAGAGACGCTAAATGATAATGATACGATATTCTGCTAACAGCTTGTTTGCTTTTATTACTGTATTGACTGTGTTACACACACACACACTGCTTATTATGCATGTAGATAGATTGATATTTTTCATTTGTACTTGCACATATATCTTATGTTTGTGTTCTTTAGCTGTGGCTCTGCTTGTGTTTATACATGTGGAAGAAGAGAAGTTTTTATATAGCGAGTGTCCAATATCGGCAATATCCCATAATTTACGCAGAGAGTAAAGAAATATTGTCATTCTGAAAACCGCATCGTAACAGACGACGTTGCCCGCAAACTGATAAATAATGCATACCTAAATAATTTATGAATCGGTTTGCTGATAGTGTGTCTCATTTAGAAATGTCGATTTTGAGGTTTCGTCTCAATATCTTGCCAATTGTTCCTGAGGAATGTTTAATTTGTGCCTGCACTTTATCTGGCTTTTATATTGATTTACTTCATGCATGATTTTGAGTTAGTGTAACTTTTGAGTACGTTTGCATACTTGAACAAGCAAATCAAAGCCTTTGTGTATTTATCCAAATGCACAATGCGCAATGCACAAATAAACATCAAAGTTCAGCATTAGCAACTTACAACGCCTTTCAGTCAGACACAGTGACGTCCATTCATCAGCTCTTCTGCATTTTACAGTTGTCATTTCATAAGGAAATAAAAAAAGAAGTGTAAAATGACAACCTCGGAGCCGTAATAAATTCTTAATCATAACGAATATGTCACTGACATCTAAATGCATTGTGACACTTTCATCATCTGGACCTCATTGTGTCCTCTCTTAATAGAAATATACGGGGTGTGCATGTGTGCACGAAAAGGTTAATCTTTTAACAGTGTGCAAAGCGCACCATTTCAACTTCAACCTAGGAGGAATTTAGAAAGTCAAAAGGTCACACCAACTCCAACTTCCTACCATTTTCCGCTTTGAAACCCACTGAAGAAGCGTATGACCTGGTATTCTTTTTAAATTTGAAAATTCCATCTGTCACCCCTTCCAATGAAACAACCTACACAAAATGTATTTTTTACACTTGATCCTACGTTGACGTTCGAATCACAAGGAGGAAAAACAAGGCAACGTAATTCGATTCCTTTTTTCTGTTGAGAATTTTTCCTACGCCAAAATAGACAAAAGTCTCTCGGAGAAAGGGAGTCTAGAGATAGGCGCATCAAGGATAATCCTCCATTACTTGAAATGCCGTCGTCTTGTCACTAAAGGCATTAATTCTAATTGTCCTATTCCTTTGGGTTCATTCATTGATGTCAGTGAAATGAGCTGATACACGAAATCACTAAACCAGAACCAGATCGATAAACAAATTCGATTCACTTTTCTGCTTTCCGCCTAACTCAATAATATTCTCATGTATGCTAAACTAATGTTGTGAGACTGTACCATATTACATTGAATTTTGGTCTCTCTATATATGCCACCACTAAACTTGTACACAACTCCACGTTCGAGAAAAAATCTCCCAATGTCCCAACTCCAGATTCCGTATGTCCCCTAAATAAAACTTATATTTGGGTATACATGTGCATATATATCCTGATGTAATACCATTGAGAATTTCGAGTCTTGAACTTCCGAATGAAGGGAAAAAATCCCCTTGGGATTGACTACTCTCTACTCCTTTTCTCTCACTCCATTTCATGCATGTAGCTTAAGAGAACTCGTGCATTCACACTTTTACTCATGCACATAGATATACCCTTCCTTTTCAGCTTTCATTCCGAAATGAAGCTGTGTACGTCCGGACGTATGGAATGGATGTGGTGGAGGAGGATTGTAAAATTTCCGAGTAACTGCGTGTGACACACAGTCAATATATACATTACCTGATTCCAAAGCCTGTTTGGACGCAATGCATGTATACACCAAGAAATGCTCTGATTTGTGCCCAAAACAAATTCCAATCTCATTTTTTTCGGCTGTGTACACTATTTACAACTTATTTTACTACAACGACACAACCATTTACTACTGGTAATCCACCAAGTTTTTCACTTTGAGTGTTTCCTTCCTTCCTAAATAACAGCGTTGCATGTAGTACGTAAATAAATATAAGTGCCTATGTGTACATATAGATATACATGCAGATTAGCCGCATGTGTAAGTATATATGGATGGATTGGATGGGTATTTTTGTGTGAAAACTACACAAATCTTTTGAGAAAACTGTTGGATTTCTTTGGGTCACACCGTATGCCATCGAATCGTTGACACTAGAAAAAAGTGAATAGCCTCAATGAACAATTGTAATTTGTAACCTGCATTCATGAACTCCTCATTCAATTTCAGACTTCGCGACACAACCAACCCCATTTCTACTACCTATGTATATTCCCAATAGCATGGGACAATTGACTGGATAAATCATGCAAAGCAATGAATCCTTCATTAGGGTGCTTAATAACGACTGTCATACAAGTTTTACTCCGTCATTTCTTTTGTACTTTTAAGTATCTGCTCAAATCATCGAGTCGAGCTAGTTTGTTGGATATTATATCATCCCACACATTATGTAAAAGCATACCAACACATTGATTAACCATCTTGTTTACAATGTTGCTCCCACGAAGAAATCAAACTTTTCATAAAAAAATCCTCCGGTTTGACCATACTACATGTGTAAGAAAATCAGAGTAGGTAAATGCATTTGTGTATCTACAGGGAAAAAATCTTACGTGAATATAGCTAGGTACGCTAGTAAGGTACGTGCCTCGATACCTAAACGTAAATCAGAATACGAGCATATTTCTTATGCATACACATATTTTCCACGCCACCAAATTCTACTTATTTTAGGTGGAAGAGAGAGAGAGAGAGACCGAACTCGTACCTCTGTGATCTGACTGGAGAGTTGACTCTCTCACATCCACTCTCAGAGAACATTCTTTCCAAGCAGTTGATAATACCACGTACAAGAAGACAGGGTTAGAGAGGTATACAGAATCATTTAAAGACATGTACATACATACATACCTCACCGACTGCCTGGTCCTGTTTAGATATATTAAAAAAGATACGGATTGTGTGATGCGTACAAACATAAAGTGTAATAATAATGCATATTTTGTAGTGTTTTATGTCGTACTCACTTCAATATTATTACTACAACTTCTACTACAACACGACTACTACTATTACTATTTCTCCTTCGTACATGACTACGTCAGGCGGCTTCTATATGTGTATATAGCGCACATCATCACACAGTGAACCCCATTTACTCTGTGGTATCATCATCCATCCGTCCGTCCGTCTGTTGCTGACTGCTCCTTTCTTGTTGCCTTAACCCATACTACTCGTTTACTACGCGGATACTACGACCGACCATTGCACTGCTATTGCTATGCTGCTGCTGAGCTTCAACTCTCAAAGAGCACCAGCAACAGAGATGAATAAGAATGGAGTAGGTAGGTACGTAAAACTACGTACATTCTTACTACTATTACTACACGAAATATAAATTCTTTTGGGCATCTCACACGGGAGTATATTATGTATATACCTACGTCCGTCCATATGTACCATTGTAAACCTTTTTAACGTGGTTTGAAAAGATGTGATATGAGAATATTGCTAGTCAAAGGGTATGTGTTTTTGTAGCTATGCATTGCTAACTGCTAGCCAAAAAACTACTATAAACTCAAGCCGAGTGTCTTCTTTTTACAAGGGCAAGATAACATTAGTATCTAAGGACATTAATAGTTATAATTATTGTCTTTTTTATCCTATTTCAGCCTGTGCACGAGGAAAGAGTGAATGATTGTGGATTATTGTTTGTGTTTAGTACACACTATTTATGATCATGATACCAACGTATATTTGCTCGGGAGTAGGGACAGATATACACACTTGGGCCATGAAAGAGCTCATCATAATAAATATTATGCACGTAACACACATATTATCTATCATTCATTATACAGAAAAACCAAAGTACACACTACTACACACTGTTTTTCTCTACGGTAGGTATATGAATCAGTGAGTGTGTGAGTGTAATGTAGTATTGCACAGGACATAAAAAAATTAGCATTAAAACTGTAGTTAAGTCCTTGCACGTTCCATCCTCGTCGTCAGAATAATCATTAACGTACGCCAGTCACACCACACGTTGCACTAACCTAAATGAATTGTAGTTAGTTACCTGACTATTATACGGGGAATGTGTCTACAGATGTATATCACATTACTCTTGTTGTGTATGTGTGTGTGTGTGTAGTACCAGCTACACAATAGCATACATGCCAGTTGGAAACAATGAGGTAATGATTTTCATCTCGAGCTAAGATTAATTTCTTTATCTTATTGAGTCTGTTTGAAAGATGTATGGCGGTGAGATGGTGATGACAAGGAACAGAGTGCGCTTCCTTAAATAATCGATATTATTAAGACAAGGTGGTGAGATGTCAACATTACACCTGCAGGATAATCCCTGCGCGATTAGCCTGATTCCATAAGTTGTAGAAATATCAGATCTGATCTGGTATTGAATACTTTACGCCAGATTAATAAAGGTGATTGCATACTTGATGATGACGACGACTAAGGTGCTTTTACGCTAAACACGACGACGTAGTAACATTGAGAATTTTGAGAGTCGGAATGGGATTGAGATTGAGCGATTAAAAGAAATGGAGAATGAATTCAGGTTATTACAACAGCGTATACTATTTTACTCTATTTTAACGACCAATTTATAACTTAAGTTTACTGGGTTCAGTTATTGCCCCCTTTCAGAAGAATCGCACATCACCGAAATTAACAATGGGTCATTGAAGCATTGTCTATTTTAAATAACAACACAACCTCCTTGATTCTCAATTTTGCTACGTAATATCATCATCATCCTGCAAACAATCACCGTAAAATAGGAAGAGTCCATATCTATAGATTTCGGCCTTATTATATATATATATATCAGCGGTGTAAATGTACTGAGGAATAAATCAATAAATTTATGACACTTTGAACTACCTACTGGAATAACTTTGCACGGAGACACGTTTCGTCAGTCGGTACTATTTAAATGCATGCATATATCTATCCTCCAACAGAATACTACTATACACACCGGAATGAAGTTGGTTGGTGGATACATATATGCATCAACAATTAATAAACGTTTTATCCATTTATGATAAATTACCACTTGTCATCAAACAACAGGATTTTGACATGAATGCACCTACAGTTACAATACTGCGGTAATGAACACAATTACCTGGATTGAGGAAATCAATGACGTTTCCAAATCAATACTAACTGAGTCAATTTTCACTTTTCACCATGCAAAACAACAAAATAAAGTTCCCATGAAAAATGTTATAGTATCTATCGCCGACCAACGCAGCGTTTTACATTCTAAACGTTCCAACTAACTGAATCTTTCCACTCAGAAATCACATCTCCGAAAGAACAATGACGACTCCTCAAAATAATCTATAATATACTCTACATAGGCATGTGTATAGGTAATTTTTTCAGAATGAAAAACTAACCTGTGAGAAAGAATTTGAAGAGGACGACACACCAGATAAGTAATACACGATGATATTCTTCCTTCTTGAAATATTTGAGTTCTTACAGTTTTTTCTCTCTCGCTCTTCTTCTCACTCCGTATTTCCGAGCTCCGTGCTCTCCACTGATGTTATGTATCAACTCAGCAGTGAGAAGTAGCAATATAAAGGGGAATGCATAAAGATAGGTAAAGTAGTGGCGAGCAAACGAAATACAGTAGTAGTATTTGGTCGTAGTAAAGCAGTAACTCACTCACTCTTTTTAGCTCTTTTCTACCACTATCGAGGATTTTAAGTGTGCACACACAGACACACACACAACAACAACACATCTCCCCTGTATCTCCTCTTCTTTTGCCTGTCTGCTCTCAGCTTTGCTCAGCATTTTTACATATTGTATTATACAATGTCCCAAAACACAGTCATGCTTACTTTGTTAGGTATTTTGATAGTACGTACGTACGACCACGAAACACACGGAGGTACATGCCATGCATATCACGGTGGAGAGACGCACAAAATTTAACTATACTAGCACAAACTCGGAGCAGTAAATAGGAGCGAAGTACATACACGAGCTCATCGAAGAAAATGAGACGGATGGGAAAGAAGGATAGAGATTCTCAGTCGCCGAGTGTGTATCACAGACGCTCGTATAGGTAAAAACTGTTACGTTTTACTTATAGGACAACCTGACTGTGGCAGAAGACCTCTACAGAGTGGAGATCGCATCACTGTGTACATGTGTCCATGCAAGATATTACATATTACACTCGGAGAAGATCATCTTTACAAAAAGCATATTCATACAGGGTCGGCGATGTAAGCAGGAAAAAAGGTGCATTTACTATTTTCTTGGGATATCTTGCCTCTTTCTGATGATGCTCGCCTGAATGATGTTATTATTACAATGTGATATGCATATCACACTCCTGTTACACACTGTATATGTATATATGTATATAAATGGTTACGGGCTTGGATTTACTATGTGTACGACAAAAGAGGACAAAGAATACGGACGTACGTATGGCGTACTGAACTGTGTGCATCAAAAGTCTTTCTGTATTGTGGATTCGATAGGTGATTATAATAATTCATAATACCAGATTTCCCATAATAATCATGTGTATCGTCCAGTCCAGAAAAAGTTGTTTTTTCTCGCATTTTTTGCAACCAAGAAAATCTCACTCATACGGTTTTCCGAGAATTTGGAATATCAACAGTTTTCCATATAATCTGTTATTACATATTAGGAGAACATGTAGCAAGCTCATAAAAGGTGTTTGTATGACTATTTTTCTCCTGAGAAAAATAGATTGTCCTTGTACATACTTTTATTTTGTAGATGCCATAAGGAATAGACTTATACTTGCAAAGACTGTATCATCATCATCATCATACCCATTTGACTTTTAAGTCCCAGTCGAAATGAATTTTTAGAAGACGGGTAAAAAGCTTTCTAGTAAAATAGTCACCATAAACCCTAATGCATTATGTCATTGAATGTGCATCACTCAAATTGGCTAAAATGCCGTATTCATGTGTCCCTGTGTGCATACATTGTGTATATCCTGCCTGATACTGGTTTCTAAAGTGTTGTTTCAGATCCCTAAAGAATTTTTTCTCAATCTTCTTCCCCTTTTTTCAAACTGTCTTGCGTCTTTATAGGTGCACATTTAAAGAGTTTATATGGATCCTTTCCTTTTTATTTGTACTCCACACGGAGAATACTACAAGTGAACTCAATCTGCAAATGAGACGGTACGAACGAAGGAATCGGCGACAAGTACCGAACCTGACGCTGGCTTTGCTCGTTCTCTGTGCTTTTTTTCTCCCTCTGTTTCATGCATTTGGAAGGAGATCGTAGAATGTAATGTAACATGCTGTGTGTCTACCTACCTACACGCATACTGGTTCCCAAAACCCTATATTGTGTGCTTCACAGCAAAATAAAAAAAAGACTCCAGTCAAGTATGCTTACATACATTTTGGTTTTGTGTCGAACGAACGTATGATTACAAACTGTGCATTCCATAAAAACTATTCTCTTGTTTATGCCGTATATCCATAAAACTGGTGAGTATATCAGCATTACCTTCCATCCAGTAGTTGAAGTAATGCAAGTATCATTGTTATTGTTGTGTATGTATAGTAGTAGAAGGAGTAAAGTTAAAGAACATATAATAATTACATAGAGAAGCGATGTCTATATGAAGACACCTCTTATCCATCCATATGCATAATATATGTGTATACACAACAACAAAAAAGTACGGATAGTAACTATCGTCCTTTTGCCTCTTGTGCAACGCAACGCCAGGTTCGTACGTGTGCTCCTTGTTACTTCCATATCACCCTTTTCCCTTTCCTCTGGTTCATTATTACTCATTCCATTCTCCAATTCAGAGTCGACCACGGTCTCTGTCTCTATACACGCTAGCAATTGAACCTCCACGAGTTCTGAAGCAAAGCTGGGATTCATCTCGGCCAGGCTGGGGCTCCATCCCAGGTTACTGGGAGCGCTAACCCCAAATACATATAGTGTGTAAGGGAAAAGTGCCCAAGTTACATATACACAAGCAGAGCAGGATTTTTGTAAAAGAGGAACCCAAAATGCAAAGCCTATGTGTCATGAATGAACTTGCCCACCTCCTCACAAAACCACCCCCTTTCTCAGCTCTTTCTAGGTCCACTGTTACTATTTCACTTCTCGCCTAAGCTCTGGATAGAGAGAACCCCTCCAACATAGTTTTTTTTACTATATAGGACCAACTCTTTTATAGAGACGGAGCAGTTGTGTATGTAGTTTGAGAGAAGATGATGATGATGATGATGATGATGACGATGAGAACACATTACAAGAGCAAGTAAAACAGAGCGAGAGAAGCTAAAGCTACCTCGGCGTATGCCATTTCCCCCCTTCGATTTTCTTCGTTCGTTCCGTTGTGGTTGTTCGTAATGTCGTAGATTTGTAAGTAGTTGCACAGTCAAGTCAAGTAGTAGCACACTCGCTCGCTCTCGCTCACTTCACCATTACAAAGATGTACATCAGTTTTTCGCGGCTTGGTAAAAACCCTATTTTATAATAAACTGAGTGTGACTCTGTAAGAGAGAAGATCAGCAACCTTTATTACAGATTGCATTATGTACAATAGTAATCAAATAGAGGAGAACGGAGAGAGAGACTAAAGAAAAAAGCGAAAACCTTGAGCACACAGCAACTCACATTTCACTTCGCTTCTTCGTTCCATTCCTTCCATCTCTGACTTTTTGAATTGCATGTTCACTCGGTTGAGGTCAATACGGAATGTGGCATAAGGATCTATGCATATATATCCACACCATATCATAATCGTATCGTGAAATGAAAAACGAAATGACAACAAGATTTTTACTATGCAGACTAGAACTGACTGTGAAATATCATTGGCACATCGGCCTGGTTTGCCTTGGGCGGCTAACTTTGGCTCTTGCTACCGATGTCTTATATTATACTACTCCGGAGCGGTTCGGTGGTGTTTGCTTACGTAGTTTATCCACGGGTATATGAGCGTCGTCGGGTTAAATCCACACGGGGAGATTTGGATTATTGCATGCATGAATGTATTAAATTGAATAAAAGTTTGGATTTGAATTTCTTGTGTAAAGGGCATTTTTCTTGGCTTCGAACCTTATCCTTTGTAAAAGATGGGGGGCTATAAGGAGTCTATATATTCATGAGAAGATTTCCTTACTGCATCACGTCCTCATCAAGTTTCATTGTACGTAATATGTGTACAAGTTGACGGGAATCAGTGAAAATATGCTGGAGAGCTGAAGAACACCCCTCAGAATTTTCACTTCTGACACTTGTGACACTTGCCTCGCTTGTTATGAGGCAAGCCAGGCAAACGCGATGGGAATGGGTGAGTTAGCACGGGATTGTGAGCGGAGTGGAAACTGGAAGTTGCTTTTGTTCAGTATTTCCTATTATAGAGGTTTATTGGTTTGTCGTCGCATATACAAAGTGACAAGCAAGTACCGTTGTTTGTGGAATTTCGTGGAACGTTACGTGCGTAAGATGCATTATCCCAGGAAAACTGTGAGATTTAGTGTGAACATGGTGAAATAAACGTCATACGTATCCGTTTGGAGAAAATGTCGAACGCAATATGTACATATATAAACATGATTGGTATATATATATAGTGATAAAATAAAAAGGGGTATAAACATAATATTATATACATATTTACATGTATGATGATTCATATTTTTGCCGTGCACTTGCTTTCTTATTTACAGTCAGACGGTATTTTTCCCTTTTCGTTGATCCCCCACCATTCCACACCGCCACAGTCACCTTAGCCAGTTTGATTGACAGAAGGGAACAATGATACTAATATATATGTATAATTGACATTCTCTAACTCGTTTGGTTATCACCACTGTCATAATGTTGGACCCTGTAGCATTCCACGCAGAAATGTCTGTATGGCATGATTTTAGTAGTAATGACTGGAAGCCAGTTAGCCACCAAGTGAATATGTGCGATACCCTAACACAAGGCATGAGTAGGCAGTAATGAGGCAAAGTAAAAGTCGGTAGCGAGAGAGCAAACAAGTCTTTTACTGTTTCTAGCTTAAGTACATAATGGGAAATAAAGTGAATAGTGGAGAGACGGAAAATGTATGCATGTTTAAAGGAGGATCGGTTGTCCGAAACAAGCATCAAACATGCAAAGTCTAAAGTGAGCGAACGGAGAGGGATAATATGGAAAAAGGTTCAGGGCTACGAGGACAGGACGTTTTATACATATAAGGCACGAAAATTTACTATTTGGTAAGTCAAAATCTACTACTACCACACAAGGCAAGGCAAGGGGATCTGATACCTACACACAAAAGCAGATTCTTAGAGTCCCTCACGGTGTATATACAAGACAGAGTGGAAATGGATGGTCGGACAAAACACGGGCATAACCGACCGAATGATTTTCTTTCATTTTATATAAGCCACCTTACAGGCAACACAACTCACAGTCAGTCAGACAAATATCACAATATCATCTCTCTCTCTCTCTCTCTCTCTCCATTCCGTTGGTATACACATTCAACTCCTGCCACTGGCATACCACCACGACCAGTGTTTCTCCTGTAAGACACGATACAGTGAAAATGTCCTGTGAATGCCTGTAAAATGGTCTATCACCCAATAATACATGACACTTATATGAACCTCTTACAATAATAACTAACCTTATCCTCCCGTAGTATATCACCTTTTCTGTTAGAATAAAATACAACCTGCTTTTGCTGTGTATCGTATCCCACCATCAGCACCACCAAACATTCTTCGTTTTTTTTTTGCTCAACTCCGTTCAGTCCCTCTTTTTTCTTTACAAATGGTCTCTCTGTTGATATGTGTGCAATATGCATGAATTCATACAAGCCTTTTCAGAATTTTTCGGGCTTGTATAATATATTTCATTAGAATCTCCATTACACCACATGAATGATGTACAGTGTATACAAATGTCCACATAAAATCCATACTTTATCCCATGCGATATACGATATCTTGAAAGCCATGACTTCTTTTATGATTTATCTTCGAGTCATGCAAAACAATACAAGTGGAGTGCAAGTGTCCTCTTCAGGATGGATGGATGCGAGCGTATATAAGAGGCATGCATTACAAATACAAATCCAGATTGTGTAATTGAGGTAATAGTACCTATATACGCTATGCACGGAATAAATGGAGTAATATGCACAGCAAATAACAACAGCTTCGCTATTATCACTCCCTTAATGGAAGTCTTGGGGACGAAGGGATAGGAAACTACTGGTACTACTGGACAGAAAATGCGAAGGAAGTTGTGTGTTGTGTTTCAATTCGAGTCATTTATGCTTTATATCGTGCCACCTAAATGTGTGTAATGGCATAAATGTATGCATACCTGTTTTCCTCTCAACATGACAGCCCTAAAAGTATCCAATTATTTTCAGCCACTTTTACTACTAAAGTGACCTCTATCCCTTCTATCTGAATGTTACACCTTCCTTTTCCGTGATGAATAACGAAAAGGAATTTTTCCTTTCAGTTTGCAGTCTCGTAAAACCGTACACACCACACAGCTCTTAATTCGCCCTCTCTACGCACAATAATACGTATATGGACTAGAAACGTGCATACCTTTTCGACGAGAGTAAATGACCATAAAAACTAATAAAATAATTCAAACGTTGTTTCTCAGTCAGCGTTCCATCCATCCATTCCGTCTCATAGTTTTACGTGTACCCTTTGCTACGCACAATAATCCTGATGATGAGGAGGAGGGGAGAAATAAAAAGTAAAAGAAGAAAATAAAAAAGTGAATACGTCTCGGCCATACACCCCTCTCGTTACCTTTGCTTCTCCCATCAAGCGCACATATTTCAATAGCCATTTCATCTAGTGATTCCGGTAAATACGCACTTACCCTCTCCACCACCGGGAGAATAGCCACTAATACTTATAAGCTGTATATAATACTTAAGCAGCATATACGTGTATTATTATATAATACTTCAACTGATAATCAGAATTCCTGACTCGCAATTCAATTTCAACAGCTAAAGCTTATTACTCTTATACGGCCTCTTTTCTCAATCCCCATCCCCCACCCTACGAAAAAAGGTGTCAATACTCGTAAGATTTATATAATAGGAGACAGACAATGGACTGAGCTTTTCTGGAAGGAAACGAAGGTTACTTATTTATTGATACCACCACTACCACCACAAGCACTACTGCCACCACTGGCTCACAATACAATCGCCTTTCCTCCCTTGCATGCATGCACAACTCCTGGAGTACTCGGTGTATTTATGAGTACACACAAATGCAATTATTGACGCTTTATTTCAAAGGTGTTTCAACGTAGGATTACCCGTCAAGAAGTCTGATTTAGCAGGAGAATGAGTAGTAGTAAACGTATATTAGCGTACCTTCACTTGACTGGCTGTATGGGGTTGCACTACTACTTCATTCTTGCACGCTATCTACAAAAGGTTACACCTTGCATTGAATTCCTTTTTTTATAGTGGACGAAATGTCCATGAATATAGTGTTTTCTAATGAATAATACTCAAGTTTTAACGTGAACGTCTGTTGAGTAAGCTGACATCTGGATGGCAACAAAGAATTTTTCCTTTATATCTTTCCAGTCTTGAATACTACTACTATCCACTACCCTACTACTCTCCAGTTGTAATGCATACCAAAGAGAAGAGTATTCATTAAAGAGCCTTGGCGTTGGCTCGCTCGTAAAGAAATGAATTGTGGATTGCTTTTGCTCTGTTTCTCCTTGTTGAAACTACATCGTACGTATTATCTAATGCACGAGCTCGGTGGTGTAGAAAAATGTATGGCTACTTGGTTGCTGGAATTGTAATTATTATTTTGTCTGTTCTCACTGATTTGGCTACTCCTCTCCGGTGTAATATCTTGAGACAAAATGTGTAGTATTGTGTGTTGGTAGTATATATTGGGCATTTTTTTGTAGATTTGTATTTTAATTTTATTCTCAGCTTTATATCTGAGCTCTCTGTTTGCGTCTGCATACCGAGGGTCACTTTGTGGTGGGGTCGCCGGATCCGGGCTTCATAAACATGTACCTGTGACATTAAGTTAACAAACTGGTGCTTTAGTCTGATTACTAAAAAGAGAAAATATAAGGGTATGGGTCAATTTTCAAGAATTTGATTTGGATGTGAATTGTGCAAAGAAACTGGAGACTACATAATATATGAAATACCTATGCTGTACCTAATAGTGCAGCTGCGTGGCTCCTTGTGACCATTGATTTGATAGTGCACACTTCTTATAGTTGTTTCTCATAGATTCATCCAGCATACATATTTACTCGCACCATGTGAATGGCATAAGTTAAAAGCAACAATGCTACGTCTACGTCCCAGAGTACATGGAGAATGACTGAGATTTTTTCTACCTCCTCTATCACCATCCAAAAAACTAAAGGACGGCTATGCTAGTTTCCGTGCTGGACTTTCTTATGGTGGTGGCCCGGTAATTACTCGCTTCCTTAGCAGCAAAACTCGTCGTTTTTCTCCTCTCCCCATGTGCACTAGCAAGTCACATTTGAATGCGATGTTTGGCTGGAGCAATGTATCGTACCTAAGCACAACATTCACATTGTATATCCAAGAAATTCAGTATTATCTTGGCGTATAGGTTGATAGTGACGGACGTTTGCACTTTTACATTTTATAGTTCCCTTTCGTAGTGAACATGCAATAAACATATTCTGATTCTGAGGATACCATGCATTTTTATATCGCCAGCTTAAACTTATTATCATTGTGTAATCCTTTAATCATTTAATATAGTGCATTCCTTGATCAGGAGAACCTGGAAAGAACTTATTCTTGTTTAAACCCACAATCATAGGCAGCAGACATCGTATGTTTATATAGTCCATAATGAATCATTATTTTATATTACTTGTAAATTGTAAAGTAGAAAATGTAGCTGGTCTTATGATGATGATGATGATCGAGAATCTACTCCTCTCATGATCGGATGAAGAAGACCTTGGATAAATAGAAAACTGTTGTATAAAAATACAAAATAGCCGACCATGCATATTCTTAAGAGATAAACTTTATAATAAAGCCCTGCTATATACGTGCTTATATGCACTCTGTGTGAGCGTGTGAGTGAATGAGTAAGCAAACCAGCAAAGAACGCCAATCGACCGACACCGTGCGAAGCTGGCTGACTGAGAGTGAGCGAGACCGAGACATTGGTTTTCGTTCTGGAACTGGAATATAGACTTAGCAGGAGACGAACTTTTTTAAAGTTGCTTTTCTGTGTACAACATCTGTGTGTATTCCTCAAAGCCACACGACATAACATTGCCACACGGCCGGTTGAACAGTGAGAGCAGAACAAGGCATAGGAATACACACAGCTACTTGTTAGTTCATGGATGTGCAATGGAAGTGATTCATATATCCGAGGGCATATCAAATCGTGAGTTTTAGCAAATTTGGAATATACCAAAGAAACCATGATAGATAATCTTATATAGCTAGCGACTTGTCGCTTACACAGATATCCAGTTTCACCTTTCTCAGTTGAAAATTATGTGTGCATTCTAACAGAAAAGTCCAAGTCTCCATGAAAAACTATATATGGATGGATGGCAAGGTATACTACGGAATGGAATGTACGCTTAACTCACATATGTACATACATGGCTGAGCGTTTTCTTGCATGGTAAAGGACTGGAATAGGTGGGAGACCGATAAATTCCCGCAATCACTTTTTCTCCAGGCCTGTGTGTGTTTGCTCTTTCTTTGTAAGTCACAAGCTTTCCTGGTACAGCTCAGCTACACATTTACAGTAATATGACTTTTCCCTCCATCCGAAAAGTATGCATATATTCATAATATCCTCCCTCCTAACCTCCTCCCTCCCCGCTTCAATAATAGTTACCACTTGGTAGCTATTAGACCCCAGCCTGGGAGTCTGTACAAGAAGCTGTTAGTCAAAGTACATAGCATATTGCTTTTTCCTATGGGTTCTCTGCTTGTCTCAAATCCTGCTATTCTTGTGATGAGTCAGGAACGACGGAAAGGAGGAATTTTCTTCCCCTCCGGAGGAAAGAAGTGAGTAACTTAAAGTACCTAGTAAATGTAAAAAGTATATATATGTTTCCTTTTCAATAGGCTTTTTCAATCCATTCTTTCAACCATGGTGGATGTACATCTTTTGAAGTGAAATATCATGATGAGAAATGTGTGCCTCTGCCTAGTTTCTATACACTTCCACTTCACACTGTATTGCAGAATCTCGGAGAGAAATGAGTAACATAAAATGCTTTTGTGGACTTTTTGGATGGATGTATGTTACGTAAAGTGGCTGGGTAAGTGTATATATCATTTCGCTTTCCTTTCCTTGTGATGTTGATGAACACCGAAGTGTCTCCATCTTTTAGTCCCTCATACATACATAATATATACGTTGCTTAGATGCGTTGTGTAGCAAATAAATGATTTTTAAGAATAACAGTCCACTTCACATCCGAAGTTTCTAATCTCTCAAGATACACATCCTTTTATTCCACTTCTCTTTCATGTTTCAACTTTGATATTTTATGTGTTCCATCTTCCATCCCTTACTTTTGTCTATCGCATGATCACCACATCACCCTCATGATCATAATACAGAGTGAGAAGGACGGACGTATCACATTTCACATTGCATTTTTTCTCGCATACCACGGAGAATAATACCGTCACCACCACCATCTCACATTCTTAACTAATGCAAAAAGAGCGTCGAGCGTTCTAATCTCGATCTCTTCTCCTGTCTTCAGTTTGCAGCGTTTATGGTGATTGAATGGACTTTCGACGGACAATGTGAAGAGCTCTATGAAATCTAATATCTGGTACATACATACATATACACAGACACTACAAAATTTGGACAAACATGTATGTATGTAGAACTCGAACGCTCAAGTCATGCTATAAAGCAACAGCGCCAAGTTAGTACACTGCAAACTAGTGTGCAAAGACATTGTCGAAGGATTCTCTCGTGTGTATAATCAACAAATCTTTCATCATCAAAAAATCTTAAACCCGGACATCATCATATCAGACAGGCTCCACCACGACGGCTCGGCGACATAATAATAATGATACGTCTTGTATATGCAATGTATGTAATAATATAAGTGGTGTGCTTGTAGAGCTATACTGTACCGGTGGTGGTGGTGCTGGTGGTGGTTTCAGGATAATAATAATGGTCTTCCTTGGCTTGGTGTGGTGCTTTACCTTACGATGAAGTAGTAAAAATGTATTTGTTCTCCTAGAATGAAGCCTTAGGTATTGTAGTGCAAAGAGATTGTATCGCATAGTTTTTCTGTTTCACAAAAAAAGATAAAAATCTTCATTGAAAGCAAATCAATTCTTTTGACTTCCTTTTTCCACTTTCCACGGTTAATTTCATAACTATCTTGTCTCTTTCATCTGTTATGCTGTGTGGTCTCGGTGTAAAATCAGAAAACGTCTTTATCCGCAAACGTGAAAAGCAATTTTGGATCAGAATAGTTTCGAGGCGTTTATATTTCATGCAGATTGCTGGATTTGAGAAAGCAAAGTTACCTAAATTCTTAACCAGGTTTTGTTTGTTTGTCTGTATAGGATCAGTGTATCCACTTCACTTCTGCATAATAAAAGTGAAAGAGACAAAGGCATTTTACCACCCAAACTTCGATCTCATTTTATCGGCACATGATACTCAAACACAATGATTGTAATGATAATTTGTTGTGCAACGTATACTAGGTACATACCAACCATCACCAACCTTTGTTACTTTGATTTATCTGCAATTGCAATGGTCCATGCTCACATTTTACATTATACGAATGAGTGCATGTTCCCTATATCTAATCTATTCATCCACAAAATATCGCACATGTAATGTTCGTGCCTAACATTTTTATCGCTCCGAGCGAAATTCAGCCGGGCGCTTTTCCCTAGTAAACTTGTATAAAAAACACCAATATGTAATGACCACTATATACAATTCACATCATCGTCTCGACTATTTTGTAACAATGTAACCATCAATATTTCCTTTATAGGTACAGGATTACGTCCGGTTGTGATGTAGTTCAACCCTGCTTTTGACAAAGATTCACAATTTTCGTTCGCCAGTAAAAGGGAAATTCTGATGTAGTTGTAGTTGATGTAAGACCGTGTAATTTACCACCACACTCACACACAACTCCTACTACTTGCCTAACAAACAACAAGACTCATTTAAGCAGAGATGAGGAACTATTGCCCACAATTTTGTGCTGCTAGCTCATCCACATATGACTACTTTCGCACATTTGAAACTGCTAGCATGTACTTTTATAGGAATACCAACAAAACAGGCTTCTTTAGCCATCTAGCTCCTGCGTGGCTGCGTGTACTCTGTTTTACTGATACGATATGAAGAAGACGCCATAACAAGTGAACTATATGTAATATTTGTCTTCTTTTTTACCTTCATGGACCAAATTATAAGAAAAGTCTCATGGGAGGAGAAAAGATGAACACTAATTTATTGTATGAAGGTGGCTACGACTCGACTCACTATGCATCGTACTTTATGTACGACTTTTATTGGCTGTTCATAATCAGGAACGAACCTCTGTTCAACATATAACATTATTTACTAAAAATGTTGTAAGTTATAAACAAATTATGGTACACGCTATTCTTAAAGACATGTTTTTATACGGAAATTCGGATCGCGTACATTAATTCAACAATAAGATTCATGAATTTTAATGACAGTTAAGTGATTTACCATTCAACCATCGTGGTTGTTACACTATACCGTTTAGCGAATTACTTGAGAGCAATTTCATGTGACGATTCAATAAGATGACTCTACAGACGCTGACTGAAAACTGGCTCAAACGAAACTGAGTTTTTCAAAACTTTTTTTGGTAATAGACTCTATTATTATTAAGATTTAGTATACTGTGACGATGTGATGTTTACGCTTGGTGATGATAAATACGATTATCCGGAACCCGTGTCCTGCATTCGGACTATTCGGAGAATGGATACTGAAGCTCCACTAGTCCCTAAAAACATTATCTGTTCGTCACGTACACTGCGCTCCATTGCTCTTATTTCATACCGTACCAAGTACCAATTACGTACCGTACCGTTGTACATAGGTAAGCGAAGAAAAATCTGGAGATGATCCAGTTGGTGAATGAGGGTCACTTTATACTTCATCTGACACCAGTTAGAGAATTGCATACAACTACAATCACTAACTTGACCATTAGTACATACATACAAATAAGTTTCCGAATATTTGGAATTAAAGTTACGTATTTTACCTATCTCTTCTCTATAAAACCATGTGCCTTGTGTCATATCGAACCTAACCACATACATACGCAACCTGACTGCCCGAATGACTGCATACACGCAACAGTGTACCAACCGTGCCGTGTGTACTGCAGGCGGCATCTTACAGTTTATCCATCAACAATGCATAGCTCAACGTTCGCTGTTGTCAGATTCTAGATTTTTCCTACAGATCTAACAACGTTTGCAATATGAAGTAGCAAGAGGACTTGTGCAGACTTAAAGTGGTGGTGTATATCCACATTGGTGCAGACTCATAATAAATGCATTATCGTCGTGAGGTGCCATGAAATTAAATGAACCAGTCACTTTTGTTTGAGATGAAGATTATTGCAAATTATACTTATATTCCAACATTTATTGCAATTACCTACATTTTCATTTATAACTAAAGCATTTAGACCTTTAAGATCCCATTGATGAACCAATCTCGTCTAAAATTATACATTACGTATCCGTATGTCTTCTGTCCTGACAGGCTGTCACCCGTCCTTGACCCCTGACACCTTCGTAGTAACCCCTGGATATCCTTACAATTTCCAGTCACTTTTGATTATTATAGACCCTCACTAACAGAAATGGATTTTAAAAATTATTTTTGCAAATTGTTCGTCCGTTCACGACTTCTGTTATCTGGTGTCTGCATTTGGGTTCAATCAGTTTCTCCTATACACTCCTAATCCGAGGGCTTTCAAACAAAAAAATCAACACGATTAATACACGCCAACACTATCATGGAGTTACAAACGAAGAAAAACAACCAAGTCACTAAAGACAACCTCAAAGATGTCCAGAACTCGTACAACATCGAGGTGGAGAAACCACTTCAAATCAATCCTCCTAACGACTACACAGCACGAGTACTTCGTGCCAGCAATGTAACTTTAATTGGCGGACCCTTTCACTATCAACTTCGTTCAGGTTTATTAGTCTAGTAACCTCCTTGTTGGCTGTTCCTAATTAAAGCATCCCTTTGCAATTCCCCAAATTTCATTGCATTGTCTATTTGTAAATAAAAAAAACTACATTGTTTGTTAAGGTACTTACGGTGATCCGTGGGATGAAATTCCTTGGAAAGTCCGAATGGGAATGAGTGAAATTAAGGAGCGACACGGATATCCTGACAACGCCTTCGCAGGAACCTTTGAACCTCGTGTGTTGTTAAACAATTGGGTTGAAGAGCGCAGAGACAGACAATTCATAAAATATTGCGGTTCTCGAATATCCCAGGTCTATATACGTTTCAACGGTTCTAATTAAATGTATAAACAAATAATTTGCACGTTATATTATTATTCGTTTGATTAACCCTTATATTATTGTTATATGCAAAGTACGGACACCACTACAGAACAGAGTATATGAGATCCTTCACCAAGCCCGTTTGTAACAAGCAACGCGACGTACTACTAAATATAGCAAGTATGACCATGAACCATGACTATATGCACTCCGGTCGAAACTTAATAACCTCGATATGAGTGCACATTTGTAGATATTTTGGTTGCTTCAATGACCATGCAAGCAAACATAATATTGCGTGGTCTTTGTTCACCACAATTTTTAGCGTTCCCTATTGTTTCCCATCCTGCTCATCAACCCGAACTCAATACGGACACGTTGAGGATGTCTGCACCAAAGCCGGAAGAGTGCGTTGAGAACGAGACAATTGCGAAATGTGAAAAGGAAATGGAACGAGAGAAACGATATTACAAGGCTTCCCTATGAGGTCCACGTTCATGTTATGTCAAACTTTGTATAAAAGTCCTAGATGAAGGGCGTTAATTAATTCCTTTTGAAACGGTTTAATTCCCACCATGACGTATAATATATTTTTCAATAAATTAAATACAGACTCTTTGAAGAAATATTAACACATATGTCTAAAAAATTAAATACGCTGCAAATCGGTCCTATATGCTGAATCTACTTTATTAAGCAAAAGAATACTATTTTCTTAAAAGTTTTAGTAGACCCTGAAAGGAACCCTTAAAAACACCCCTGCAGAACACTGCCCATACACCCTGTCGAATACCCATTTTCCGTTAGAACGAATAGACCGCCAGTCGATTTGGCCGACCTCACCTTTTCTCAGAGGAACCCCATTGTTTAAAGAGCGGACTAACTAATCCCTTTTAATTCCGACCCAAAGTACCTTTCTACATTTTATCCATGTGTATACACAAACAAATTGCAAGACCGACTGCGTACCTGAGTTTGTATACGAAAGAGAAAGCCATGCATTGCACACACACTGCTTTCGTTGCTCATTGCTTCGTCCAAGTAGCAAATTTGCACGGACTCTTTCCAACTTCTAATTGAGGAATATGCAATTTTATGTAAGTAATATAAAAAATCAACTCTGCGACATCGGTAAAGTATGTAAACATTTACTGTATTCATCCTTAGTATGCAAATTTTTCGTAATACAATATTTTTGACTAAGATGACTGCTTCCTCCTTCATTTAACAGGCGTATGCATAATATCAAGAAAATCTTT
>JAANSN010001798.1:0-29473 GCA_036850665.1 Dicranocentrus wangi | reverse complement strand
AATTGGAGACAGAATTTGATATAATTACAAACGAAATCAATATATATGTATACAGCTGTTAATAGGCATATGCCAGTGGTCGTTTCCCATGTTAAACCATATCTCTTGTACTTTCCCGATCAAAACAATTTCAGCCAAATTAAAACTTTTTTCTGTTGCGTGCCCCCTGTCATTAACGCAATGACCAAATGGAATGTTCGAATGTTTGCTGCCCGTACTTTATTAGTGGATAGGTTAGTCTGACATTGACAATCGAATGTGGTGGCATGTTTGTCCTAAAAATAACAACAAACAATCCATCCTCTCATTTATCTCATTCGATTATAGCCGGAGCTGAGCACTTCATGTTTGTACCTAATTTCCACTAAAAACAAGCCGTTCCGCAGATGCTGGATGGCAATTAAATCTCAATGTAATTTACGACGAGTTCTTTTCCTGCTCCCTGTCTCAGCTTCAGACTCAACTCTTTTTTAACAGTCCGACTGCGACTGCGACTGCTGTTTAGTGAGGAGGCTCAAGAGGAAATTAACGCGCCCATAAAACACACGTTATTATTTTTGGTTTAGTTCATTACACCGTGGAAAGCAAACATGCAAACAAAAACTGACACGGCTACATAACCTCGTGTTTATTTATGTTTTACTTTTATATTATGTAATATAGCCTGGTAATCGACATGAGAGCTGCGGGTTTATAATGATCCTCACGCAAGTGCCATGACAGAATAGAAGAGGAGAGCAGAGTCCATAAAACTTTGAAATATCCAGGGCTGCTGTACACACAGGGCACATGTGAGTGGCCAGGCCAGTGTATTTATCATTTTGGATATCCCTAAAGCTGCCGGAAGGCTCATTCCCAGTCCCCAGAGGATATATATACTCACTGGGCACATGTACAATAATGCAATCGTCGGGAGAGACAACTCTAGCGTTTTATGTGATGACGGTGCTCAATCCTTCAAACATGGAACCGCGCACATTCCAAAACTAGTTTATCATGATTAAGCCGGGCCAGGCAGAGTTTTGTCTCTATTTTATATATGCTCAGGGAAATTAAGGGTCGTTCATGGATATTAAACCGCAGTTAAAGCTAATTCTTTTTTGTTTTTTTTACCTTATTTCCGTGAACATAACATACATGAGCAATTTAGAGCCAGACGGGAATCCGGCAGTTTGAGTCATTATCACAACCTCTCAAATGTCATTAGAGTAGGATGGTTAATAATTGAAATGAAAATTTTGAGCAAGCTTATACACGAGCAACTGATGGGCTTGATAGGGCTATTATACATCAGGCTTGTACAGGGATTGTAAGACTTTTTTTCCAAGTCGGAAGCTATTCATAGTTGATGGCTCTCCTTTGGTGAAAAAAAAAGAAGAAGCAAGCTGTACAAGATCCGATGCACAGATTCTGAGGAAAATGAAGAATAGGGATGTTTTAGGAAATCCACCTCATTCCCGAGATGTGATACTCTTCACTACCCGCCAGCTCTTTATCTGACCACCCAGACTTTTTAGTTAATTTTTCAAGTGAGTCGCTTCCCCCAGAAAAAAATTTGTTGTCTCCATCGGGAAACGCGATATATGGTATACAGAGGCGGAATGCAACCAAAAAAACTGCTTCCACATCTTTTTTTTATGCACATATAACACGCTTGTTTTTTTCTGTTTATTTGTTGTTCTCATGAAAAGTGATATGCACACAACACACATTGTTATGCTCATCTACAACCATTTACTTATCTCCGAAAGAGATAATTCATCTTCTTGTGTAATTCAGAACGAAAAACAGAATCCTTGTGAGCATTTGCTTACCACTTTTTTTATCTTTGCTGTGCTGTGTGTACTGTGTATGTATAGTTGTGCAGTGATGTGATAATTTCCTCTTTCAAACCAAGTTTTCTGGTCGACTCGGCTGGTTTTTGTTGATTGTGCGTGCATTTTCTTCGAGAGATCCGTGTAGAAATGTGCGTTTACCGGTTGTGCGGTTGTGTGATGTGATGGGATGGGATGCTAAGAAGAAGATGTAAACAATGTGTACTCGCTCTTGACAAAGGAGAGACGGATATACTTACGAACGAGAAATATAAAAAAACGGATCGTGTAATGTTTTACCATAAAGTGTTTTTTTTGTTTCAGTGCATTATAGCCAATCCATCTGGATCTTTTGGAGCGTTCTGGCGTGCAACAAAGACGGATTTCGGAGCTGACAATGAGTTAGTTTTTGTATGCTTTTGCATGGAAAAAGGTAATTTGTCATGAAGATGGGGATTATTGTTACAGAGATGGTTCTCAACGGGTTGGTTGGTTGTTTTTTTTAGAGGTAGATGAGTAATGATGCTGACGGAAGTGATGAAGATGTAGAGCTATGAAGTGGGCATGAGGCTGGGCTGGATGAAGAGATGGCTTAAGAACTTGATTTACTTTTGCTCTTAACAATTTATACAGTTGGTTGGCTGTTGGTTTAGCATGAAGCAATTACTGAAAGTGTAATCACACTGGTCAAAATTGTACGAAAAAAAACTTGTACAAAGAAAACAAGTTGTGTACAAACAATTGTGTATATTTAATATATGCTCCTTGATGTGGCTCCTTTTCACTTCACTGTGCTTGTACTTTCAACAATGTAAATAAATAATGTTGTTTTTATTGATTCATAAAGTACATATTAATAATATGCAAGGAACATAATAATCTTTCGCATGTAGAGATACTCCTCTTGTGATTGATTGTTCTACGTTGAAGCTCTATTTGGACCAACATAGTGGAATAAAAGGGCTCTCGCATCTTTCCGAAATGTGTAGCCCCTCGTGTAATAAATAGGAAGTTTAACTGAGGCATTGAAAGCAGCGCACAAGAGCATCAGCAAGGCTAACTCCCGATGAATCAAGCCAAGAAAATTGACGTAGACGTAGTGAGTTATTGGCAAAATGCTGGAAATGAAAAATACTGCAATCACCGGGACAAACACGTGCACCTCTCGAATGTCCCGTTGTCTCGTTACTTGCAGCGCCTTTTTGGTCTTTGTTATTTTTTTCACCTGAAAATAAGTATATACAAAAGTTATTAGTCTCATACACACTTTGCACAGGATTTTGTGTCAAAATAATTATTGGAAAGTTGTGGTCTTATTACCTCCAGGTTCATCATCACCAGAAATATCAGTGTGAGAGGAAATGGGAGCCAAAAGTCAATGTAATCATGAGTCTTGTGCATTGTTCCAAACCAAAACCGCTCCATCATGTGCCTTGGCCATATTACACTCGTCAAGTTGCTCAGAGGTTTGATCTCAGTGTGATTGTTGGGAATAACAGAAAAGCTGGTGAAGCGCGGGATGTTTAGCAAAAGGGTCAGAATCAGGACTGCCAGTGCGACAAACTTTCCTCTCGTGCCAGTAAACCAGGATGTGCCCTTTTCAGGATGGGCAACGAACAGGTAGCGTTCTGCAGCGATTGCGACGGTTGTAAAGGCTGAGCCGGATCTCGCTTTAAATAGTTTTTAGAAAATGAGTTGTATTCTGTATTCGGGGCCCAATATAACATTTCGTGCTGCAGCAGTGACAAGACTTACCAAACAGAGCGGAGCAGAATGGCCAATAGACACAGTTCAAGGTATCATATCCTCGGTTCCAATTCTCTGTCAATAAATGCAAGCTCGTTCATTAAACTGTCCAGAGTTTGGGTTATCTTAAAATGATACGTGACACATATTATTGTACCCAAAAACGTGATAATTCCAGTCGATGCCACAATGGTCATGACACAACAGATAAGATCAAAAATGGCCAAAATCACTAGCAAATTATCGAACGCTTTGGGTGCTTTGTTTCTCGAGAGGACAAAAATGATAAAGGTGTTTGCCACAATCCCAAGAAGACCTACGAGGAATATTGTCGCCCAAATTAACACGGAGACTGGTGAACCAGTATCTTCCTCCTCCCCCTGGAGAAAGTTCCTGGCGAGTTCGACACAAGTCACGCATGACGAACGATCTGAGTTACAAGCGTCGTGATGTCCGTCAAAGTCAAGAAGTAAGCAAAACACGTATGGGAGATGGTAAGAAGTTTGATTTTCTCCTTGATGATAAGGTGTGCTAGTATGTCCAATTTCAGAGGAAACAGCACTAAAGTCATTGTGACTCTGTCGTTCTATCACATCTTCCGTCATTTCTCACTTCAGCATTGGAAAAATTTATAGTTCAAAAATTGGACTTATTTAAAAAAAAAAGCAACTCAAAAGGACACTGACGATTCACGCACAAGGTGAATCAATCACTTGCAAATTACACTGGTGGGCGTTATTAATACGACTTGAGTGGAGGAGCAATGAATAAAAGTGTGACATCAAAGTCAACTTGGAATCATGACATAAGGAAAAATCAGCTAGAAAATCAGTTTTTTTGTGGTTTTTGTGGTGTTCAATCATTGGCAATGCATATCCTCTCCTAACCTCCTCCTGCTAGTCCTGCTGTATACACAATAATACTTTCGACCGTAGTAGACAGACTGATTATACTGATTACGAATTTTGAGAAATGGCAAGGATTGAAGGATTTTTGCTGACAAGAGTTTCACAAATTAGCTTAAACTGTGAGTTATATAAACGAATGAATACATGCATGCTATGAAAGGAATTTTAATTTAGGGTATATTATACCAATTGACTTTTTACTCAATACTTTATTCAATTACGCTTAAAAGGCTAATAAAAATCATATATTGACAAGTTGAGACGAGTCTCTAATTAATAGTCCTCGTCTGCATACACTCTGTTCCCCTTTCCTCCTCCTCCTCCGTCTGTATTACTGACGGAAACAAACTGAGTGCTCCTCTCGTGTCCACCACCACTTCCCTGATTTGAAAAGAGAATGCAGAAGAAGCAATTTGAAAACAGGTTTCTCACCTCGTGTCTAAAGCTGGACCCCTTAAAGTAGTAAATGGGCAGGTTGACCGCGGAATTCACGGCAATGGAGAGGAAAACGCCAACAAAGAACTCCCTGTACACGAACCCCCTCACAATGTAAAAGTAGTGTACATACGGGATAATGTTACATAGGAATAGGACGAATACAACAGGCACAAACATTTTGACCGCTCTAATGTCCTTCTTTTGCTTCATGTTGAGTTCCTTCCGTCTTCTTGAGAATTTGCGGATTTGGATGTAGAGCAAAATGTTGAATAGGAGGAGGGTCGGAAGTGGAAACCAGAAATCAATTTTGTCAAAAAATCCGCCAGCTTGGTGATACCAAAAGTATTCCAGCCGTGTGGAGAGGATGACGTGGTCCAGCTCTCTCAAACTAGGAATGTCCTGACCAAAGTCGTTGGGCATAATTGCGAAACTGGTGAACCTTGGGAGAGCCATGAAAAAGGCAAATAGGAAAATGCCAAGAGCCATCAGCTTGGTCTTTGTGGCTGTGAACCAACTGCTGGAAGCTATGGGGAATGTGATGACTAGCCAACGTTCCACAGTAATTAGAACGGTCATGAAGGAAGAGCCGGATCTAGCTGGAATATAATATTTTAACGTGATTAGACTGGAAATTTCCGCTGAACGAATGCAAACCACTGATTTATAACATGGATGTACGAACGTACGTACCCATGAATGCTGTAAAAGTTCCAAAGTAAACGAGGTACAGTGAAATTATTCCGCGATCCCAATTTTCTGAAAGAAAATGATGATATGAGAATCCGTCATGCATGGATTGATTCACTTATCCATAGTATGAAATTAATTATATATATTTTTTTCAATACCGAAAATGGCCGCTGACGAGTGTTGCCGCAATAACAGATGTAAAACTACCCATTAGATCAAGACATGCCAAGGCAATCAGCAAAATGTCAAATGTCCGCCCGCTATTCTGCCGTCTGAGGATTGTGATTATGAGACAATTTGTGAACGTTCCGAGCACGCCGATTATCAACGTCAAAACCCATTGCACTATTGACACAATGTGACCCGCTGAGTCAAACTCGTCAAGACCCCCTCCAAAAAAGAATCTCCCTAGGATGGGACACCTGGCACAGTTGTTGGGATCCGAAGTGGAACAATCTACACGGTTGTCAGGAAGTTCGACAAAGTGACAGGAGAAAAGGGGTAGATCTACTACTGGGACAATATTAGTTTGATTGGGAGAAGCCATTCCTCAGTTAGATTCATGAGAACTACTGGAACGGCAAGCATTACTAATCGTAGTCCAACAGGAATTGAAAAATATTACACAACAACGTAGTCAAATTGGGAATGTCAACCCAGCGAAAATACGCATGTTTACCGTGGCTCAAGATATTGTGGTTGCCTCAAAAATTTCCATTTCCTCCAAAAGTGTGTGTGAAACAGGAGGCTGTCAAGTTCATTATATTTAGAAAAAAGTTTTGCTACGTTTCATTTAAAATATTTCCAAGAAAGTAGGCTACAAAAAATACAATTGCCACAAAATGACCCATTCACGAGCAAAAATACTGACTGAATGACTAAAGGGGAAATTCTAGCCTCCACCACGTGTCTAAATGTCACAGCCTTGGTGGAACAGGAGTGTTTAACTGATGTACCAATATGGCTTGTACCATTGAACTTGTAGCGTAGTACATTCATTTCTGCCCCTCACGACCCATCCCACATTTTGGAACTGTGACCCTCCCAGACCACCACACATTATTGGCATTACATAGATACTATGCATTGTACTTTGCACTAAATAAATATTTAGGGTATTAAGATAATGAATGAGATTATCGATTTTGGCTATTATTAAACCATCTCGTGTTTGCTTTAGCTGCTATTCCAATTTTCTGGCTCCACATGTCATTTTTGCCTACTTGGAATGTCCATCCCATAGCTCATCCCAGTCAGATGAGGGAATGCAGAGACAACAAGGATAACGAATAGCTAACCTAAGTAAGAACCTTGCTGAAATCCACCTACGTCAGCTAAATTAGCGACATAAGTCCATGTAACCAATTAAATGTTTCTGTATTTTATAATCCATACCATTGAATCTGAAAGCCAAATCCTCATCAAAATCTGAAGAAAAAACTAGCTCAGTTTGAAAATAAAATTTGTATACGTCGTGGTGGCTTGGCGTCTCGGCTACCGTCCTATCCTGCCACACCGCCAGAGAAAAGAATCAAGCAGTATCAGGATTTGTATACTATTATTGCTTCACATTTTATTAACCGCATAGTCTACCTATATTCCATGCTTATATGCTTTTATCAAATCTGCTCTTCTTGCAGAGCCGAATTTAATTACCAGGTTATCCTCCCCTTATCCTATTTTTATACTCTTTAGCCATCCTCTTTAACTCATTCCACGCCTATCGGAAAGCTATATATCCGTTTCATTCAACCAAAATTAGTTCACAACAATCTCCACCACTCTGTATACCCGACCGTTCACACTCAAACACGCGTTCCAATCCGATTTCATTTTTTGATAAGTCCTCAAACTCACTCTGCGCTGCCCATTTACATGTTTTTCGGCACCCACAAGTTAAACGAACCATCTTCCCCTAATGACTATCGAACTCCAAAATTTTTTTTCCACCACGGATTGTTATTCGAACCAGCATGATACTAGTTTTCAGCTGCTGCTGCTGCTGCTGTACCCTGTAGCTAAAAAAACCGTTTAAAATGTATTTCTTCACACTGTCTGCCGATTCTAATGTAGCCTTTCAATAATCATCCATTTCCCTTTGCCACAAGCCATTTTACGAGATTGGCTCACGCTGAGCTGAGAAACCATTGATTTCAAACTTTTGTTTCTTCCTGGGCTCTTCTCTGTGATACGGTTCGGGAAAACGGATTTCAAGTTCAAGTTTCTAACCTCAGAAAAATATCAGTGAGTATAATCAGTAGACAAAGCTAATACCACGGGAAAAACTTTTTTTTATGTATATCTCCTAAAGTCTAATCCAATGTCAAGGTGCGATCAACGATATAGGTATATATATATTGAGCAGTACGATGTGACTTTTTGACAGAGATTGATTCACCCATGCCGAGTCATCGAGGAAACTCCAATAAAACAAGTTGATTGGCTGTAGCTTCAACATCCATCCGATCCGATCGTCTAATGACTGTCTTATAAAAACACTCACTTTGCACTATAATTAACGACGGGGACCTCTCCACTTGTTAGACTACAGTGGAGTCGTCGTGTAATCAATTTTTCTTTTCCTCAAGTCCTCAAGTTCCGATATATATCGCCGCAGATGCGTACTTTTTGTGAATGAACATTTTTATTATAAAAACATGCAGCTTGCTTGCAGTAGTAGTAGCAGCATCGCAGTAGCAAAAATCGATTCCACTACGGACATCATAACTCCCATAAAGCCGTATATTTCCCATTAAAACCCAATAATATGTTTTCCATTACATGCACCGCACCACACAGCCTAGCCTGCACATTTTCCTGTAAAAAAAATGTTGAAAATTGCCCCATTTTTTAAATGTCCATTGCATTCCCATTCATTCACACTGCCACTCCGGCCACTCCAATATCCGTTCGGCAGGATTTTTTTTGTACACATTATGATGATTTCATTTTTTATGCTTTCCTATTTCACACATTAGCCATTGCTCAAGTGACTTTCGAACTGAATCTTTTCCTTTCATAAAAATGCTTAATGTGGTGGAATAATGACACTGTGGTGGAAAAACACTCCCGACTTTTTTCACGGAATAGTTAAACAATGGTTGTGTTATATTTTGAGGGTTTTGCTCCTAAGCAGTTGTGTACCTTCCTATAAATCTCAGAGAGGCAGTTATAGAAAGTCACGCTGCATCCCTACGGAAGGAAGGACATTGGATACCACATCACATTCTGCACCCTATGCTGCTGCATGCAGCGGTCTCCTCTCCTTTCCGCATCAGAAAAAATATCATCCGTAGCGTCGTAAATGCTAAAAAAAATGTGTGAGAGGGGAAAGTGAAGAAAAAAAACTGTAACTGCAAATAATGAAAATAATGAGGGAAGCAATGAAACAGCGTAAGATTACAAGCACCTACACGTACGGACGGAGCATGGCAAAGTCATAAGTCGTGGTCACATCAGTTCACATTTTTATCACTATCACAGAAGAAAAAAACGATGAGGGTGGCTTTTTTATACTACTTTACTCATAAGGGGAAAAGTAGCCAAAAACATATAGTTTTTTTTCCTTCTGAGAGAGTACAGGGATGTTTTGTATTATATTGCATATAATGATGCAGATGATGTAGTAGAGTGCATTAGTGAATTGCACTGCTACTGTGGCTCCTTCTTCATCTGTTCCAACCCCGACAAATCAAATTGCTTCGGTGAGCGTTTTAAGTCAAGGATTACTAATGTATGGGAGCATTAGTGTTGGAAGAGCGGAGCCCCATAAAAAAATCTACACAGGCTGAAAAAGTGCACGATGAGGGAATTCAGTCGGAATAAATGAAAAAAAACCTAAATGGGAGAGAGAGAGAGAGAGAGAGGAGTCAAGTAGCTTAAAAGTATGTTTCTTCGTGTAAAAAATCGGAGCCGACAGAGGAGGACTTATGTATCACTTGGTTATAGCTTGAAATAGTCTCCTCATTTCATATGGGGTCATTAGTGCAGCTAAAAATGCACTCCAGACAAGAGGGTGACCATGCTGAGTCTTTGTTGGAACTTGTACGTATGCACAACGAAAACGAGCTTAAATTACATTGAAATAATAACCACAATATTGTTCACCAGTGACTCATTCCTCTCGGAGTGCTGTGTAGTGGATGAGGTTGTAGTGTCGGAATCCTCTTCAGTTTTTCCCATAAATTTCACACACGTAACAGGTGATGCAGTAATAGCTTATTATTGAAAAGGGAGAACGTGTGTGTGTGTCTTTTTCTTTTGGGTAGAAATTCGGTTCGACGACGAGGGAGGATGCTTTTAACGGGATAATTCGTAATAAGCTACCGGGTGTACCGTAGCTGATGTGAAAATAGCTAAAAAATGCTTTTCCAATTTTGTGAAAAAAAAAATTATTTCAATTGAAAGTAGTAGCCAGTTCACACGTAAATTCAACCGGAAACACAAGTATTTTTGTAGTTTTCCATAAAAAATGTATCTCCAAAGTCACATCCTCACATTCTCCTTTATACTTTATATTGTGTTGTGAGGGCCCCCGGAGAGCAAACAATTTCCTCAAATAATTCATCTTCGAAAAAAAAATCTGAATCACCTCATGGTGCAAAGATCATTGTGAGGGGAGACGCCTTTTTTACATAGTGGTGGTGGTCGGTGGTACACACTACTCATCATTAACACTTTGTATCATCATCAGCCATCAACCTCCTTCCTTTTTATACCATTCCATAAAGTCCTTTTTTGTTAAAAAAATACTCTCTCACAGAAGAAAAAACAACGTTTCAAAGACAAGGAAAAAACAGGCAAAAGCCATGTATGCACTCTGTTTTCTATTCTTTCTCAAGCAGTAAATGAAAGTAACAATGGAATACATTACTCTCGCCAGCAGTTTTTTCCACAATGAGCAACCCTGTGCGTACATAATCTCGTGGATTGTGTATGGGTTGAGGGTGAGAAAAGTCACAGCGGGGCAACCGAAGAAAAATGGGCCAGGGTTTATACGGACTCGTGGAATGGACCACTACTCTGCAGCTATTATTATTATTATTACCATTATTGGATTTTTTCATTCTGGGGGTTTTGGTTTACGCATAGCTAGATTCTCAAAAACGTATTCCTTTTGTCTCTGCTTCCCTGTGCATTTGATCGAAAGAAAACAAGAGAGTGGGGCACTTAAACCCCGACAGTGAAGCTATGAAAGGGAATATTAGGGTCATCTCATCAGGCCCCTGCAGGACCACTTTTCCCCCTCAAAATACGAACTGACTTTTATGCACAGGTTGGTTGTGTGTTATAGTTTTCCACGATAAAAGGGAAACATAATATATGAATGGTAATAATGTTTTCGGAAGAAATATATACAATGGTTGTATAATAAGTTGCAGGTACTTATGGGTTCGGGAGTGGGGCTTCGGCTTGTTAAATGTAGTGCATAAGTTGAGGCTCAAAATATAGTTCCAAGTTTCAATCAGAGAAATGAATGAAGGGTCCTATTTTGACAAGAGGAAAATTGGATCTCTTTCTTCTACCAAGTTGGATTCATTTTAACTGAACAGAAAAAGATTCAATATGTGATCTAAAAATTTTCGGAAAAGATATAAATTTGGATTTGAGTGATTTTACCCCAGAATTCACACCCGGTCGGTGGTACATCCCAGTGGGGATTCGGAATGAATGCACAAAAATGCATATCAGCAGGGTTCTCCAATGGTTCGCCATACGACGTCATTTCCCCAGATGAACGAAGTGTGTTCCGTCGGGGCAAGTAAGTGTGTGCTGGGATTGCACAATGTGTTCGAATTGACGGCTCGGATGCAATAGACAATGAGGGCACTACGGGGTTTTGTTGGAACTGTGCATCTTTTTGTTTCCACAAGTTTTGTGCTAATTAGAATGAATGGAATGAATGAAGCGTGTACTACATTCATATTTAGGATGGGAGTGAGAGATGACGAGATGAAGATGAGCTATACCTACAATTTTGCTTAAGGTTGAAGTCTTTGCAATTTTTAGTTGTGCACTGAAAGGACGTAGCTACGGAAGGTACGATTTGCTTTGCGTGACTTCGTGTATTATGTATGTCTCTCCGTGTGCATCACTGTTTGTAGGCATTTATGATAGCAATATGAAAAGTGGCTTTGGTGTCAGAAGGGATTCGTCCATCCCGATTCCTTAGCATTCACATGGCTGAAGCAGATGCATACATACTTTATGTATGTTTTGTAGACAACAATAGAATTATGGACACTCATCATTGTTACATATATCAGCGAACAAATCTTTTACAAAATCGTCCGACTAATCGAAACTCCCCATCAGCCAATTGGACAAAAAAGGGGTATTAGAAATAACAACAATTTGGGCTAGAATCTCTATCTCTTACTCTGGAAAAGGAACAATACACGCCTGTCTTCCGTTTCATTCAATTTGGGCGGATATTACGGGATGACACAATGATGGCTAATGTCAGAGATGTAAAGGTCTGATGATGTCTCTGCCACTATAATTCTTTGTGAATGGGGGAAGCTGTCTGGCAAACGATGAAAATTTCCGATAACATTTTTCACTTTTCAGATTTCAGTTCAGACTCTGAAAAATATAGCTGGCGTAGTAGCGTTGATAGTCGCGAATGGTGCCTGCAACTGACTTTTTGACCTTTTTATCACGTCTTTGAATCCCTTTGAACGAAAACAGCTGAAGCTGTGTCAAAAAAATGAGAAAAAATGAGTATGCATTCGATATGATCAAACATTTAAGGTACAGATGTACAAAAAAAATGCCCATCAGAGAAATAACAACTAAACAATGCAGTACAGGAGGAAGTCTAATTGTTTTTTCCAGCTTTTCCAGAAAATATAGTCCCGTCTGGACAGGTGATTGGTGATGCTTTTGCAAGATAAGGGGTTCAAGTGTAAAACTCAATTTTCTCAAAATGCTACCGAAGGCTGACGATGAGTCTGCAGCAACTGTCATTCATTCTGGTTAGCATTGAGTCTGGCTGGAGCTGAGGTACATGTCCTAAGGAAAATTGAATAATTTCTGGAAAATTATTATCTCTGACATTTACGTCCCTCCCTCCGCAAGTTTCAGCATTTTCCGCGTCAACATTTTTGTGACTTTGAGACAGGAAAATAATTCCCAGGTAGACTGAACAATTATATGAACAATAGGAAAGAATAATATTTTTCTGACTTGCTAACTGAAAACAGTGCAGGCGTGAACTCTGCCAGAATGTTTTTTCTTTCAAAGCAGTGACGTTTGTGAAAAAGTCGTTTTCATTCACCCCTTATTGTCCTTCTTTATTTACATTTCTAACGAAATTGGAACGACAAGTGCACTTGAATGTCATTCAATGTCAAGCCTTTTTCCTCCGTATTCCTTCCTTGAGCCTTTATTCCCCTCTCGACTTTCGACCACCATTTCATCGCCAGGTATGCTGACAGTGAGTGAGGCTAGCAGTAACCGTGTTATTGCTAGCTTGCCGTAAGCTATAGTTTCCTCCTCACAGGATAACACACTGCACTATTCTTAGCAAGAATTTACCTACTCAAGTACCTGCGGCTTTTCTTACAGAGCCGAAGAGCGATGATGATTGTGATAATGAGCCAATTGAGTGCTCAAGAGACTACATATACATATGAATGCAGTTGATGATATATGGCATAAACGTGAAGAGCTACCATCTCCTCAAATGGGACTCTATATAGCGTTGCGCATTGGTGAAAAAGGGCAGAAATTTAAGCAGTACCCGATTTTCTTTACATTATGCATTGCCCAAACACCAATTCGCACCAACTTTCCACATAATTGTTTCTCCCATACAAATACACATTGTAAAAATATGTGTGGTCCGTCTGGAGATTTGCATTTATGGTATAACTTATTATTAACTACACAAGTCCACAAAACATTTCAAGTTGACGCAACGGCTGACAAGCAAAACCCCAACAGCCCACCTACATTATTCCACTAAAAATTTTTGCTTTGACAAAAGTCCCACGACGACTTTGCTTTGAGAAGAAGAAGAAAAGTCATTCGACCAGAAATTGTTTCCTCGCTGCAGTTGAACATTGAAAGCTGACAAGGGGCAGGGGGAACGATGCTTAGCAAGTAAATAACAAAATTAAAAGGTAAAGTTTCTAAAAAAATGATTGACAGGGAAGTATGCTGATATATCCACAAAACAACATTTACTACCTCGGTTCAGTGAGTCTGGCTCTGGCTGCGTACACCTTCCTAAAAGACGTTTTACACGTTGATTGTTTACCGTTCAAGCTATTTCAGTGAGCGTCTATATATGGTCGCATATCTCTCGGTCACGTCACAATGTCAAAAACCACTAGTGACAGGTCGATAAAAGGGTCGGTGGCACACACAGCTTTGCCTTTGCACAACACAAACTTCATATCCAATTCATCAGGCTAAAACTAAAGCAAGCGTGAGGAGTTAAACGTGGAGTGGTGATGAACCGGAAAAGGCAATAGGATTTCAGAGTAGGTATATATCCCACATCAAGATGAAACTCAGGTAGTTTTACATTCCTAAGGAATATAATATTTTCCACTTTGCCTTTTCAGACAAAAACCGAGGCATTTCCCGTTACTTCCTTTTATAAACAATTGGTTCCCTTTGTCTTCCCCGTGAGCACTTTTGAGTCATCAAAATACGGTTTTGTCAAGTCGGTTGCGGAGAGTGCCTATTTTAACCTTGTCGATTGCGCTAACGAGGTATGCATTAAACTTGTTAACTGCAGTGTCGGATTATACGACGCATGGCTCAATAGGCGAAAATTCATTTTAAGCGGAGCGCTTCTGACGGATTTATTTGATTGTCAAGAAGAGAATCCTAAAATGGATGTCAATTTCAGCTCACTCAATATGGGATAAGGTATAATGATTCTCATCGTCGTCTCCTGCAAGTAGGGATAGAGTAAACGTAGGCACATGTTTCTTTGAGTTTGACAACGAGTATATCTTTTGTCTTTACCCTTAAAATTGCCTCACTCTCACGACGGAGTTTAATCAAGAAAAAAGAAAAAGGGAAATTAGGAGACGGTTTGGCTCAGTCAGCCCTTCAGAATTTCAAATCCTTGAGAATTTCTTGAGAACCGTCTGCATTTTCATTATCCTAATGAAGGAAGAGCAGGGTGCAGGCGAGGCGGAAGTATACACATTTTTGTGAAATTTTAGCCGAGGCGAGGTGAAGAAATTCTTGTAGAAAAAGTGCAACTGTGATTATTTGATGTTTGGGAATATGGGGCAATCCCTTGTTGACACAATGTTACAACACACAAGTGAAAACACCTTGAAATGGCCGTTTGAAAGCTTGTCATTAAAACAATTAGCTTTTACCCGTGTAGCAAAGCAAAGTCTGACTTGTTGTGAAAAACCGGACTCGTACATGGGCCAAATGGGCATATAAAATGGTATTTAAGGTAAACTGTTGGAGAGCTCTTGACTTGAATTACTACATAGGCTCTCTAACAATACACAAACACACGCACTCACTCCGACCGAGTACAAGTGCAGTTTTTGGGTATAATCGTACTACGATACACCTGAGGACGAGACAGTGCCCTTCTCCTGAAGCTAAAAGTTTTAAGCTATTTTCATTCTCATTTTCCTCAAATTCCCTCCATCCCCAGCCTCTTGGTTTCTCATCATCCCCATTTTATTATTGTGTACCATTTTAAGACAACAATTTCTCAAGTTTTGTACTTGTGTAACAACATCCTTCTTTTGCCTATTTTCGTCCTCCTTCAGTCAACAAAATGTGTTGACGTGGCGTAACTAACATGAAAACCCCGGCCGGAGGAGATACCTTCATCATCTGATAGCAGTGGGAGAAAATGTGAAACATTCCAATCCCAATTTATGACCTTTTCAGCACTTAAGTGGGAAATGAATGGAATTTCGTTCCTCTCTCTCTCTCTCTCTCGCTCCTACACCAACACCACCATACCGCCTCTTAGACACAGCAGCTCCTGTTTCCACTTTTCGCGTTTTTCGCCAGTTGTTACCTCGCCTCCTCGTCGTGTAATGTATTACCTCGAGGAGGAAACATGTTCGGTACAAATCACCGCTGCACCCGGCTGCTGATGATAGTGACTAGGTGGTGATGTGATGGAGGCGAGAGGACGATACAAATTTGTTAACTGGAAAACAACAACACGGCACACCACCATATTTATTGCTACTTTCGCCCATTCATTCCGTCTCGAAAAGACGAAAATGTGTAACTCCACTCGACGAGGGTATATATACGCAAACATGTCGTAGGTAGGTACACAAGGCTTTTGTCACTTGTCAGGATTACAGTCGAGGTTATACAAGCAGAAGCACCACTGACCTAGATGGAGATTCAAATTTTAACACCTTTCCTCCTCACACTGCGAGCATCCATGTCTACTACTCTAGCTAAGGCTATATAAATGCATTTTGGCACATGACAAACGTCTTGGTTAAATACAGACCAAAAAAATTCCCACAGAGGATACACGGCAGCAGCAGGCTGTATTGCATGCATTGTGTAGTCGTAGTCGTAGTTTATGTTAAGTGTGCTCGGTTCGGTTGAGTGTTGACACAGCACTTAGATTAACTTACAGAACCGCACAAGAGCTTATATATATATATATATTTTGCTTTGGGAAAAGGGGTAAAAGATGAATGGCAAGATTATTCCGTAGGAAGGTGTAACATTTCTCTTTGAAACTCGTAATTTCACTTTCCTCCACACAATCCATTTTTGAGTGAGATCTGCTAAAAGCGAGAGAGAAACTGCTAGCAATTAGGATGTTTATTTCGGGATTTTGTTGGAGGAGCTTATTTTGCTTTTAGAGAGGAACCGCAGAAACTTTCGAGATGTATCACTTTTCCCTGAAAACCGGAAGACCGCAAAAAAACCTTGTCGACCTGGATAATTTATGAGTTGGTGGGATATGGAGATTTCCGAATTCTTCTTTAGCGAAGGACAAATGTTTGCGTGGTTGTGGCTTAAGAAATGTGTACGGACGATGACGACAACACCTGATATTTAACATGAGACGATTAAGATGCAAAGTTTTCCGAGTTGGATATATTCTTTAGTGATTAGGATTTGCAAAATGAAATTTAAAGAACAAACTACAAACAAAGTTGGTGAACCTCCCAATTTCTAAATAAACAGGGATTTCCAACAACATTATTGCCACGTTTACCTAGCGCCCTCTTTGCTCATCTCATCCTGATGATGATGATGATGATGGTCAAATTCTCATCCCAAAGTGTTGGCGCTCAACATCCCACCAATAATTTCGTATAGCTTATTTTCCTCATCTTCACACCTTATCAGCAGGAAAAAATCTCGTCTTGATACATCTCTGTTTCCCCTTTTCCTACATCCACCAGGAATCCCAGCATGCGTCCACACTCCATCCACAATGGATGGACGGCACACCAGGGGACAAAATTGGGGAGGAAAAATATCCTTTTACATTTACACTTTTACCACCACTTCCACTTTTTTCATATTATATTCGTTGGATGGAAGACGTTAAAAACGGTAAAAATTGGAGTGGCTTGGATGATGTCCAGTCCAGTCCACCATGTCAACCATTAGGATAGGCAGGGACGCAACTAGAAACTGCTTACGACGTCAATTGTTATTATTATTTTTTCCTAGAATAGGAAGGACAAAAAGTTTGCCATTGACCATTTAAAGCTTAAAAAAGAGTATTCTATTTCATTAGTCCTCTATCAGTTGGTCTAAACTACCGAGTTGGTCTAATAACAATAACAGTATTGCTACCACGTTCGTCGTCAGCAGATAATGTGTCCAAACTTTCAAAGACATCAAGATTCCGAGCATCCATCCTCATCAGGAAAGAGACAACGGGTGCTGCTCAAACGTATAATCGTGATGTCAGTTTGGTCATGAAGAACTTGAGCTTAAAACAGTCATCATCATCTGACATACTTCCACCAGGTAGCTTAATTCATTTCATTCCATTGCTCCCCAAAATCAGGTTGCTTTCTTGTTTTATTTTTTTGTTAGCATTCTGTTAGAGTTTTCCCGAAAAAAGTCGCCTGGATTGAAGTAATGAGCAATAAAGTGCGAAAGAGCTGCTGGGGAGAGCAACTTTTGTGTGAAGTTGCATCGATATTATTATTATTTCTGTTAAAAAGCGACTTTCCAAGAAGGGGTCCGCCAGAGCAACCGTATTATTATCCCCATCACATCTCGTCATCTGATTGTGTGTTGCGAGACCAAGTCAGTGCCAATAAGTGTCGAGATTATTGATGTTGTTTCTTTTTTTTATTTTGGGAGAAACTTGTATCTACTTTTATAACTCTTGAGAAAATGTAACTTTATATTATACATCCGTTGTTATATAGCTCATGTTCTCATTCCACTCTACTCCCTGGAGTGAGAAAGGCCAAGAAAAAGGCAGATGTATTATATTGGTTTCTTCACACCATGTTGTCCTCCCTCGTTTTCCCTTTTGTGAGTAATGCCTTCTGGAAAGGTTTTTAGCGCTCCGGTTCCCCCAAATGAACTTGTGTGTGTGCTGTTGATTGAAGGGCCATCCTGAACTTGGCTTATTTGATTGCTTCTACTAGAGTACGAGTTATAATTATCAGTCCTTGTTACCAAGAATGGTGAAGTGTACAGGATTCAGTTAAATGTGACATTTTTCGAACAAATTCTCATCATAGTGACCGGATACCGAAAATGGCAACACGCATTGTTCACATTCTATTCCCCCGAGTTTTTTGCAGCAGCCCGGACAATTTGTTTATGTACTCGGGCATTTTTTCTTAGAAAACAACGATTCATTACCCAAAAAAATATTGGTTACATAAATAAGAAAAATCGGTAAGATATTCCATGTGGCAAAAGTTCTTGTTGGTCGTTGATTTATCAAGGAGAATGGTTAACACTTATCGCTCGCCCAATCGATTCAATACCGGCGAAACTCTTGGTGAAAACAATGCTCCGTAATTATTAATTTTTACTAGCAATGCATGAAAATGGAAAGTAGACCACGTAGACCAGGTTGGTTTTCCGTCTTGGAATTTTATATCACAGACAAGATGACTTTTCCTTTATATGCTTCAATTGTGTTCTCGTTTTGTTTGGGATGATTCACCTCTGCAGCTTTCTCACCACAATTCTCACTCAAACTTCAATGACGCTGAGGAGGAAGTGGCGGATGAATAATTGTTTAAGGAGTAACTACTTTCGAGTGATTGCGCGATCCTGTCCAGACATTGTGATAGTGATAAGAATTGGGCCCTTTCATGTAGTCGACAGAGAGAAGCTACAGTCATGTATGGAATTTGTTTGCAAAAAACCTTCTTTTTTCATCATGTATTCCCGAAAATAATAATAATAATTAAAGTTTTGTAAGGTTGACGCCATTTTATTTTTTGAAATGCAACACGTAAGTAATCACAGGTACAGATTGTCTAATTCATAGTCATAGTTGGATTAACTGGTTTTATAGCAAAAAGCTTGCTTCTATCCTGGTTTAATTTTTTTTTAAATCTGCCAATTTTATTTGGATACACGAATACACGAATAACCAAAACGAATTGTATACATACTTTGAAAGCGGGTGACACACGTGCAAGCATATATCCACATTATTCCAGTTTAACTTCCGCCACAATTTGTGCGTGGGCTTTTCCCTTTCTCCAAAGAAGTGTGGGAAAAAGTCAGGATTATTACTCCCTCCAACATAGTCCAGTCCATTTCCAACCAAAACTCATTTATCTGTTTGTAAAATCCGTGAAATCATAAAAATCTCGTAATTTCCTCAATTACCTCTCCCCAATTACCCAATAAAAGCGTATCTTATTACATGGTCCCATTCATCCGATTCATTCACACTTCCCAACACTGGGAGCTTTGCTTCTGTATAAGACGCCATATAAATAAAACCTGCTCCAGTTATCTCTTCTTGTCCGTCCGTTGTTGTTGCGTATTGAAGTAACAATGGAACAATTGTGCAAGTTTTGTATCCATTATCCATTCCATTCAGAAGAGGGTGCATCAATACTGGTAATAATTCATTCAGATCCACGATGAATCACCGCTGCGTCACGTCTTGCACACGACGACGCAGTCAATCCATCCAAAAAAAACTTTAAATAACTCATACAGACTATATGGATGGACCATGATGGCAGGTTTATAACCGACATGGATGACACAATTGAAGAAAAACTCGTCAGATATATATACACACTCAGAGTCAGGCTCACTTGGTTCGGCTTAGGATGACTGACCCATCGGGGCAGATTATTCACGGCATCGCAGGGCATACGAAGGGGGTCCAATAAGCAAGTTAAAGCGTGACAGTAGTTAAACCGTCAGGAGCACAATAACACAGACAAAAACTTCATAATAAGGGTAAGATCACGGGATGATGGCAATGATGTGCTGGTTTGGTCATCAGTAGCAACCTTTTATGCACTTTATTACCAATATCAGCTTATATTCTCTTATGCCATGCAGTCACAAAGTAGAGATGTATTAAAATAAAAGCCTTCTCTGTCATTCATACACCAAAAGTTAAATCATCATCATCATCCCAAAGTGTATTCTTCTGTATATCGTTATATATGCACTTATTGCATGCATTCCCACTGTCATCGTCACTCTCAGCCTCCGCTTTATAATATCAAAAACACTGGGTTTTATAAACCTCGCTCGCTGCAGTTTCAGTAGTTATCCTCTCATCATTATTATCTGACCGAGACGAAGGTATCTCATGGACCGCCCGCCGACACCCTCATCATCTCTTTTACTGTCCTCATCTCTCATCTCACTCACTCACTTGAAAAACTTGCTGTCCTTTTTTCCCATGACAGATTCACTTTTTCGCTTGATATAACAAGCAGGTTGGATGGAAGACGTTTTTACTCGTTGTGGACTGACTGTCTGCAAGACGTAAGGTTATAAAGCACAACATTTTTTAACTTGTTTTTTCCCTTCTCTACGATTCACTTAGCTCCACTTGTAATAATCCAATTTCGTAAAAGAATATATTGTCTTTTAGCCTCAGTGGATTTTTGTGCAACAATGTGATAATAAGAATAATACAAAAACAAACAGTGGCAAAAAGCAGGGAATACGACGCAACTAATTCTTGAGAAATTTTCCCTTTTCATCTTACAATGTTTATTCAACTCGCATTGTCTCCTTTTTTGCTCTGTATATATAATATAATAACCTAGCTCAAACGGGGGCTGAAATTATTGGAATTTTTGAGATTGCTCTTTTTTCACAATTTAATTGCTCTTTTGTTTTCCCCCCATTTCCACCCAGATGAGAAGCGAAGGAGTGCGGGGAAAGTCGTGAGAACAGAGTAAATTGGTGGAGATGTAAGATGAAGCATGTGTGTTTCACGATGTCAAATCAACCAAAGTAGAAAGCATTGACCCTTTTTGAGAAAGACATCTGCATAGTTGTGTGTTCTCGCTCTGCCAGAGTGTTGTAACTATTGCAAAGAAGACGAAAAAATGTTTGGATGCATCATTATATTATTGGATACACTTGGGGAAAAAATCATGATGAAATGTTGATGACAATGACACATGTTTTGTACAGTGTTTGTTGTGAAAAGCGTAGCCGAGTTGGTGAGACAGTTGTAACAAAAAAAGTGACACGAACAAAAACGACGATACATTTACATTCACATACATTTATATGAGCAGTTGTTCCCAACAAAAATGAATTCGTATATATTTGTTTTTATTTTATATACACAATGTGTGTGCATGTAGGTGTTTCAGGCTAAAAAATCAAAGTGAAGGTATTATCATGCCTGCCTGCCTGCATGTGACAAATCGGATGGGATACGTCAAGCTCAAAAGGAGCAACAAGATGGAGGCCCTGCTTTAAAGACAAAAATTTTGGGGAAAAAATCATGATGAAATGTTGATGACAATGACACATGTTTTGTACAGTGTTTGTTGTGAAAAGCGTAGCCGAGTTGGTGAGACAGTTGTAACAAAAAAGTGACACGAACAAAAACGACGATAGTTTACATTCACATACATTTGTATGAGCAGTTGTTCCCAACAAAAATGAATTCGTATATTTGTTTTTATTTTATATACACAATGTGTGTGCATGTAGGTGTTTCAGGCTAAAAAAATCAAAGTTAAGGCATTATCATGCCTGCCTGCCTGCATGTGACAAATCGGATGGGATACATCAAACTCAAAAGGAGCAACAAGATGGAGGCCCTGCTTTAAAGACAAAAATTTAAAAAAATAAAAGTCAAAGAGTCTGGGGGTTACTAAAAGTCAGAGTCATATCAAACAATGCAAACAAGCAAAAATCTGGTGTAGTCATCATCAGTGGCTGCTGCTGGTAGCGGAGATATGTCAAAGATTAACAATTTCAAAACTAAAAGTGACAGCAACTCTTTTACAAACAAGGAATATTATTGAATATGAAAATTTGTTTCCATCCCACTATCTAATAACCTAGTTGGATAGAAGGAATCCGTGTTCCAATTTGCCTTCCGTACTTTTACACACAGGCACACACACACACACACACTACTAAAAGTGACAGCAACTCTTTTACAAACAAGGAATATTATTGAATATGAAAATTTGTTCCCATCCCACTATCTAATAACCTAGTTGGATAGGAGGAATCCGTGTTCCAATTTGCCTTCCGTAGTTTTACACACAGGCACACACACACACATAATGTGTGTATCTAAAATTATCCTTCTCCTTTGAAATCAGCGGTGAGCAAGACAAGTCAACCGCAACCCTATATCCCAGTCCAAAACCCAGTTTTCCCTTTTGAACAAATCAAGATTGTTTTTATAATTGTGTGGGAAATTCTTGAGATATTAGAACATATTTGCCGGCAGGAACTGACTTGTTAACAAGGGGAAAATGACAACTGATCTGAGCGAACATAACAAAAAAAAATTGTATGTTTATAAGACTTTAAAAATGAGGGTAGGCCTTTAACGGGTGATCCTCTGAAACAGAGAGATCCACCCCCAAAACAATGTGTTTTCACAATGTTTTGCTTTGGTACATATCCAAGTTGTCAGTTTGTCCCGTCATAAAAAATTCTTGCTCATCGGGATCCGCAGGGCACACGGAATTTTTTTCCCAGGGTTCTTAGCTCCATTTCAGTAGGATATATATTATAATCTTGTGTTGTGACAACGGACCGGTTGGAACTCCGGTGAAGCGTAAGAAATCAGCTTAATACTCTGCAGGGTCATCATTATCATCCTAGTCTTGTTAAATCACTTTTTCACATATATAATCGTTTCCCTGCTGAATGCATTGCCATCCTATTGTCAACTGCATTTTTTGTTTTTAGTTGCACTTGCAGTTGGGAAAAGGACATTTCAAAAAAGTCAAAACGAGTCCTTCCTTTTTATTCCCTCACTACACTACGGGATGGGTAAACCTGAAGACCTTTATAATTTACATGGTACTATACACACAGCCCAGCACCACCACCAATATCATCATGCGTATATGGGGAGCTTCATTTGAAAATGGTAATAAAAAGGACCTGTTCCCCGAGAATTGGAAAGGAAGCATTAGCCCGTCCCGTGCCTGACCAGCTAGAAAAAGGGAGAAAAAAAATCTGTGAGAAAAAAAAAACTTTTTCAGCTTCTTGACTTTGTCGAGTTGGTTCTGGTGGCTGTAAGTTTCAAAGTCGTAAAATTGTCTTGAAGGGAAAATAATGTCCTTTATCCAGGCCCATGATCGTCAACAGGAGCTATACAAAATGGAACTGAAGAATGGTGGAACGTATTGTTGAATATACCCACATAATATACACGCTCATACACCTACCTATGCACATATTCATTGTACGAAAAGAGAGAGAGAGAGAGAGAGAGAGAGAGCCCATCGAAAGATAATTCTTAAAGTCATTACGACCCTGGGAAATGCCTGACTCACATTGCGAGTTTTTTTTCTCTCTCTCTTCTTTTCTGGATGATCACTAGGAAAAAGGTTAGAGGAATTTTTGAGCTCAATCTCCAACCTTCCGCACCGCCCATGTACTCATCGCTTGTCCAAAGAGTCGTAAAATTGTCCGTTTTAAGACCCCTTAAAAATGGGAGATCACAAGAGAGATGTAGGTACTTGAGGAGGTATCTTACGGAAAAGTTTTTTTCTTCTCTTCTTCTGGATACACAGTAAAGTAAAAAGCAAAACAGGGAGAAAAAATGGTCTGGAAGGAGGTGTTCACTTGACTTAACCTGAATTTATTTATTTATAATGCTATAAAAAGATTATTTTTTCCTTTTCTTATGATATTGCTTTCGCTACTGCGACAATGATGGGCTCTTGTTTTGTAATAATAATTATATTATTGTTGCCCTTTGGACATTGGTTGAATCATCGTTATTGCTGTTATTATTACCCTGTGGTTGAACCCTTTATATTTTTTTTGAGTTGATGCACAATCTGGAATGGTGATGGTGTACACACACGACATGAATGTGTCATCGTCATCGTGGGCAGACCAAAAGGTTGGATTTAAGATTGGAGACTAGATGAATGCTTTAGATAAGGTGTGTATGAGCCAGAAAAAAGTGGTGGTGGAGCCTCGTATATAACTTCTCTCAAAAAAGGTGTATTTTTTCCCTTGAGGACGGAGGGCTTTAAAAAAGTGTACTTTTCGGAAATGGATTTTATGATGTCATTTTAAATTAAGTAGTAATCACATAAAGAAGTCACTACCATCAGGACATGGTAGTTAATAGACAAGATTTTATGGGAGATTGGTTATCCCCATACTCTAGTCCACAACATACCACAAGACAACATAATTTCTGTTTTCAGATTGTCATCTAGTTTCGCTACGCAGCAGAGCGGTTTGGCTTTTGAACTTTTTGGTACAATTTCGTGCTTGAAAATTTTACCTGCGCATGCATGCATGGGCTAACAAAAGCAGTATTTCTTACACAAAACGATATGAATAATACACCTATTGAAAATGAAGTAAACCGGGCTTAGAAATTTAATTTAATTGACTTCAAAATAGCGCACAATTCTCCGAAAATTATGCACATACTGGAATTTACAAAACTGCTTGTTCGCTATCTATTCTAAAAATTGCATTGCACCAAGTCCACACCTCCAAGGCAATTCATGATGACAAAGACATCCTCGTCCAAAAACTGGGACTCCCGAAGGTTTGCAACAACATCTTTCTTGTAACTGTAACTCTTTTTCGCTGTGATATCATCTTGGCCAGTATCTCTCAAACAACTGCACAAAAATGACTCCAAGGATCACCAAACAATGACTTTCCACATGCATCCCAGATCCCACTCATTTCAAAAGATGATAAAGATTTGTGCAGAAGAGCACGAGATGCACACAAACTTTTAATAGCGCCTTCTTCTCCTCCTCCTCCTCAACATGGCCACATTTTTAAAAGAAAAGACTGCCCAGCAGGGGCGATCGTTAAGGTAGTCGTTTGTCCTCTGTAATCATCCATCCATGTGACATTCCCTTAAATATCTGTATCATCTCTGAGAACAACAAAACGAGATGATGATGTTACGTTACGACTACTCCTTCTGTTCTGTTCCCTGCTTTCCATGTTATTTTTGTGTAGCCTGCTATCATCAAAGCAAACAGTTATTACTTTTACTTTTTCCCTTCCAAGTAATAATTTCAAAGGGAAGCTCGCATCGGCGAGGTTGCAGCAAGTGTCTTGAAAAAACAACTTTTAAAAATTATGACACAATCACCCACTCACTCTCCTATTAGTAAAGCTTGTTTCAAATACTCGTGGAGATGGAGTAGATTGCTCAAAATGTTGTAACAGCAATTTGCTCTTTATTGCCAACATTTTCTACATACATACCTATCTATTATGTATATTTTAGTAGAAAGTCAACATATAAAACTGTTTACTCACATTTTTTTTCTGCGTATACGGACGGATGAAATTTCATTTTTTCCGGAAGAAATATAACCTTGTACGAAATTGCAATTTCCTCCGACATATATGCAGAGAGCGAGCGAGAAAATTTTGCAAAAGCTCAAAAAACACACGCAGCTTTTGGGAAAATATGATGAATGAAACAATTCCATAAATGACTTTTATGTAAGCCTGTACTCGCTCCGTGTTGTTCCAAAAGTCTTCCTGAATGATGATGTACACAATCAAGTCCTCCATCAAAACTAAACCGCTTCCGCAATTATATTAAGCTGACGGGAAAAAATATATGTTATATGAGTTGGTTGATATTTCACATTCGAAATTTTGTTGTCTTCCGGGAGTCACAAGAAGATCCCTTACGAACGATATTATCTGATTTTCCACTAGAAAAATGACAGAAAAAAAGAAACTTTTATCTGTAACATAATAAGTGTGTGCTATCTTGTTTATTTGCTCAACAGAGTCCCTCCTCTCTATCTCCATTTCCTTTTTGTTTTGTTCATCGACCCAAAGAAACAATGTCAACGTTTTTGTCGAGTTATGTCATCTTACAAGAATTCAATCCTTTTTTCAGCTGCCTTTTTCTTCTTTCTAACTGGCCGTTGTAAAATTACATACTTTGGAGAGCAATGCATTTGAAAACAAGTAAGTAGGTAGTCCTTCTCGAGTAGTTCATTACGTCAGAGGAGCAGCAGCCAGGTAAAAATTTTGTTTTCTATTTTGAACACTCACTTTTGTTGCCCTGTACTGTGTCACTGTCACGTTTGTCGTGTCATGTCCTGGTGTGTCCTTTTGTCTGTAGCTATTACAGCTAAGTATACCTGGACGAGCTAGGACGAGCATCCTTTCCCCTCTCTATACGTAATAATAATCATTCTCTGAAAACAATGATACGTACTTATGTGAAGGGAATGATGGGGATCTTGTGTCTCCGTGTTGTTTGTTGGATGTGACGTGTCCCGTCTTATTTTCCAAACAAGATGCTCATTCATCCATCCATCCATCTACCGTTCCGCCCTTCACAGTTCATTATTCTTGATTCCTAATCGGAGTCCTTCTAATTCCTTGAAAAAAAATCTATCGATCCTCCGTTAAATGATTGCTCGGAGGTAGCTAGTAGAGTTGTACGTGTACGCTTAAAACAAGCTCCTCAAAGAAATGTGTGACATGAGTTGGGCTGGCACTTTTTCTTAATTCCATCCAAGGGACAATATATATATTTTGTCATTGTCATTCATCTTCATTTTGTAATCGCTCCGTGCTGCTGTGAGCCCTTTCAAAACAAGATGAAAAAAAAACGTTGTAAGGGATGCTCCCGAAATTATATATAATGTCTAAGAAAGGACAAAGGCGGATTTACATGGATTGCATCGTGCTTGTTATGAGGATCAGAAAGGGAGTATGGAACTGATCCTACAATCTGATTTGGAAACTCAAAGGGTTCTTCTCTCCATTCCAAACAAGGAATGGGGGGAGAAAAAAAGGATTGTAGGAAGTTGGGCATTAAATTATTGAGATCTTTTAAAAGTAAGCTAGTTGGTCCCTTTGTTACACTTTATTTTTGTGTAAATAGAGAGTACATGGAGGATGCGTGTTCTCCTATTCAATTACCGCCTGTCCCCCTCGTATCATGAGCTAATCACAGGTATGCTCCGAAGGCAGGAAAGTATATATACTATGCCAGTGTTTTATAAATAAAAACCTCAAAAGGATTTTTATTTTTAGGTATGCCCAACCCTATCAGGTTATCTGTTGAATCGAAACACTTTTCTGGTTTCTTGATAGCCCCGTGATACCCCATATCTCACAGGATATCATCTCCGCTCCATGTCACAAAGGGAAGTTTATGAATTCACGAGTGGAATATGCTGCTCAAGTTTTGGATGTTTGTGTGGACAAGAAGGCAAATAAAAATTATAATTCAAGATGGTTATCAATAATGGGGATGAAAAGAGGAGTGGGATTTTTAGGATGGGTGAATGCATATGGAATTTACAAAAAGTGAGCTCAAACAGCAGGATTTCACAGTTACTATATATTACTATATTATGCAATCGTCAGATGTGTAACAGCATGAATTGAAATGCAACATGATTTACTTGCTATGTATGTGCATAAGTATAAAAATAACAGTATAAGCATATTACATAGCATAATAAAAAATGTCTGGAATCAGCAATGCCTCAGTGTCACATGACCAAACTAAGTATATAGCCATGTGGTGTGTTGTGGCTTTTTGATTTCCGGTGAGGACAAATCAGTTCCAGAATAATGCGCCACTTACACTTACTCTCACTCAGATTGAATGGTCATTAGTCATTTGGATGTTCCATCCAGTCATGAATATCAGGTTGCGGAAACCTCGAGAACTAATTCAACTTACCTTGAGCTTGAGCTCCATTGAAAAATGAATTTTAAAAAGTTATTAAGTTTCCATAAATTTCGCCGAAAACCAATACCTGAGGAAGTAGAACACAGCTTTATAGAAGATTTCCAGGATATTACTGTACGGGATGATGGCCTTAAAATTGGTGAGTTCTGCTAAAAACAGAATCATATTTGAATTGAATGATTTCTTATTAGCATTTCAAAATCCAGTTGTTGCAAAACAGATTGGCAGCGCATTGTCGGTTTTGGAAACTTCAGTGTCGTCTACATTGGCTTATTAAGGAATGTAGGTCATCCAGTGGCTGTAAAAGTTCCTAGGAGGAAGGAAGTACAAAGTGATAACGACATCAATGTACAAAACATTTTTTTACATAATATTCCTCGTAGTATAATCAACAGTGATTCCCAGAATGAACTTGTTTGACATTTTTAAAATCCTTTATTGTATTTTCATTGGTAGAAGGATGTCCTTGGGGAAATTAGGATTATGCAAGCGATTGGAAGTCACGAAAACGTTATCAACTTGCTTGGGATTCATGAAAACTCTGATATTTTCCAAAGTAAGGCACATATTGCGCAATAAAAATTGTCTCACTCATGTTACAAATTCTTTTTATCCTAGAATTTCCTTATAAAAGTATTCATCAAACCGTCCTTCAGCTTCCCCATTCAAAGAACATCATCAAATCATCACCTTTGATTGCAAATGTTTAATATATAAGGGAATATATATTATGTGTGTCAATAGGCGCTCTCTGTGTGATAACTCCACTCTGCATGAATGGCTCACTTCAATCATACCTGAGATCGAAACCTGTAGATGTTCAAGTGATTTCCGAGGAAGGCGACCTTGCTCGACTTCATCACGATTCAGATGATTCCCCTAAATCCTTCGTGACCTTGTACGAATTGCTCAAGTTTGCCTCTCAAATTGCCCATGGAATGCGTTTCATCTCGAGTAAAAATGTGCGTTCACACAAGGATCCTTATAGCATTTTTTACGACATGATTTTCCCTTACTCGCCATTGATAATTTGAGAGTTTTTTTTATGGGCAGATTATTCATGGAGATTTGTCATGTCGAAATGTCCTCCTGGATTCCAACATGGACTGCCAAATTAGCGACTTTGGAATGTCCAAGGTAATTTCTTCACAAGAGCAGGGAAGGAATAGCGCCACGTGTGACCTTACTTGCAGCAGCAGCAGCTCTAGTTCTCGAGTTTTTCCCTGGCGCTGGATGGCGATTGAATGCTTGGAGGGGGAGGAGGACATTAGTTTAAAAAGTGATGTGTGGGCGTTTGGGGTAACCCTATGGGAAATCTTTACAATCGGTGAGGGTATGCATATTATGCAAAGCTCAAATCAGCAGTGGGTATCAAATTTCTAATTAGAATCGTCTGTGCATATATATTATTATGTATTCAGGAGATGTTCCATTCCCCAGATTATCCTGGGACTCCAAGTTTGTCGAAGGGCTACGGAACGGATCTCTTCGATTACACAAGCCGAGACATTGCAATGACGAGATGTATGTAAACTATAATGCAAAAGCTGTAA